>VZQC01013203.1:1094717-1140009 GCA_009823505.1 Rhizomys pruinosus | reverse complement strand
TTCTCTAGATCTGGAAATTTTTCTTCTATTATTTCATTGAAAATATTTTCTCTGCTTTTGGCATGAAATTCCTATTCTATATTCATAATTTATAGATTTGGGGTTTTTTAACTGTGAATTTCATAATTTATTTTTTTCAAAGCCAATTTTTTTATTGAAGCTTTGTGCATTTCATACAAAATTTCCAATCGAATCCAGACCCATTCCCCTTCCTTCCCCCTCACCCCACCAGAGCTCAATGCATTCTGCCAAACATGTTTTTCATCTTTTTCTCAGTCTCTTAAAATTTTCAATGTAGAAAGTTTACTGTTTCGAGAAGTTCACCATTTCAGTCAGTTCTTTGACCTGGTCTTGTTGTTGTTGTTGTTGTTCCTTCCAATTTGCATCATTCCAAGATATGCATATATGCATTCCACATATATCTTTTAGAATCTTCAGCTCATGATTTCTTTTTTTTTTTTTAATTAGGCTGAAAGATGTCATGTTTGAAGGTTCCTCCTTGGCAAGCCCAAACAACCATCAGTCCTGCCCTTGTGCTCCACACTGGGGTGATCTTGTTTTTAATGATGTCCCAAAGATCTTCCACGTTCTGTTCATATGGGTTGTTTTTTTTTAATTATTATGGCCCCTGACTGTTATCCAATTTCTCTACCTTGTCTTTCAGCCCTAATATTCTGTCCTCCACATGAACCTTTCTCTTTTTTTTAATCCAATAGTTTTGTGTATTGATTCAATATTAAGTATTAATTGCATGACCATCATAGCACCTCTTTACATCACAATAACCAGAATTAGAAACTGCTTTGAAAACTGAAAACAGGGCACAATCTGATAATGAGGAGTTTACAGCTGTCACTGTATGGAAATCAGGTGCCTGTTCAGTGTGGCTGCAGATTTGGCTCACAGGCCAAATTGTGGTTTTAGACAATTAAAGGAACCTGGCAATACTGTTGAAGCAAAAATACTCAACACAGAAGGAAATAGACCAAAAATAAAAATAAGAAAGCAGTCTATAACCAAATAAACATCTGATATTTCCTTTCCCTTTGAGAATAAATGCAATTAAGGTCACTTTTAGCCTTGGAACGGATACATGTTTGCCTATGATGATCTCACTAATGACTACACAGTATCTGATGTCCTCTGCTAGGATTATAGTTTGAGAAAGCCATAGTTACAAAAGGCATCTACTGAAATACCTAGAACTTCCTTTTATGGCAAACACTAGAGAATTCACTTGTCTTAAACAGTGAACAAGGGAAGATGGCCTCATGTTTTCTTTGCAATAATAGTATATGTTGAGGATTGAGTGGCTTTCAAGCAGCATGGTGGGTGTGAAATTTTCTTAAATTTTAGAGCATTCTGTTGCATTATGGGTTGGTGAGTCTAAAATGACATCGCCATACTGGGCTGAGGTACATTTTCTAGTTCCACCATTGTCCAAGTGGAGTGCCATTTCTTCTGATATGAAAGTGTTCGAATCGACATCATGGAGTCCATTTCTCCTTTGACCACTGCTTACATTCGATCCACTGCTTACATGTGTAGGAGAGCCTGGGGTACTCGAACACACGCTTATATTTGCCGTTGCACCACTAAGACCATGCAGAGCTATGGCTTCCCAGAAGGGTTGCAAATCAGTCTCTTCAGATGAGCTAGTTTCCGTTGAAGTAGCTCGATTAGGGGACACTACAGTAAGTCTTGGGGGAGCTCTAGACTTTCGTGGTGGAGGAACCTTTCCGCACAAGAAGCTGATCAAATCTTCTCTACGAATAGTTAGTTCTGCCTTTTTTAACCCAGGCCAACACATCCTTATTGCGTCGCTGACAGCCAATCTGAATTCCCATATCAAAATCTCGCTGAGGGGTATCCACGCTTTCTTTTGTAGAGATTGGTGACCGCGGTGGCTGCGTTCTGGAAGGGGACCCAGAGAGAAAGTCCTGGCTGCTGACACACTCGGTCTTTGTAGAGCTGGGCCAAGGCGGTGGCCGAGTTCTGGAAGAGGTGCCACAGCTTCGGCTGCTTGTGCTCGGGCTGCGCGGCGGCCGCCGCCTCTTCCCACAGCGCGGGGACAGCAGCCCGTCCTGCTCCGCCCCAGCCAGGCACCGCCCCCTCCTGGAGAACCAAGGCTCCGGCCGTGCTCCTGGATCTCCGCCTCCCCCTCCTCCTTCCGCTCCTCCAACATCCGCAGCCTCCCGCGGCCTCGCCGCCGCCTCCGTGTCCTCCTCAGGCCCCCGCGGGAGCGTGGTCGTCGACATGCCCGGGGATGGGGGCCCGGCGGCCGGCCCAGGCCTCTCCTACAAGCCGCGGCGGCCGGCGACCCTCCCCGCACAGCCCCCGGCCCTTTGCCCACCCAGGATCCCTGCTGCGCGCCGCCGGGCCGCGCTTCCGCCGAGCCCGAGCTCCTCTCTACTGGCCGCCCAAGGCCCCGCGGCCAAGTCCCTTGGCCCGCTCTGTGCTCTGCCCCGCCAGAGCAGCCGAGCCCGCCCTAAAGACAGAAACGTGGTCGACGCCATCCACGGTCGTCGACCCACATGAACCTCTATATTGGAGAGGCTTTCCACTTCATTCACTGAATTTTTGTTTACATGATCATTTCAATTTAGTTTTTCTTCAGCATTCTATGTGTATCTAGCATATTTGATTTGTTTATTAGAAAAGGAGACACAAGAATACATGTTCATTTTTGTTTTAATTTGTATAAAGTACTAAACATCCACAGGAAATTAATAAAAATGATTAGCAAAATGGGAGACAAAACACGGAGCAAATACTAGTAGGGAGAGGGGCAAAACTCGTTGCTTTTAAATAACTCTTTGTTATGGTGTCCGGGCATGGTGGCACCCACCTTTAATCTCAGCACTGGGGAGGAGTCAGTTGTTCACTAGGAGTTCAAGTTCGGCCTACTGAGTTCCAGGCTGCCCAGGGCTTCATAGTGAGACCCTGTCTCAAAATTTTTTGTTATCCTTGAGAATTTCATACATATATACAATGAAATATGATCATATCTAACCCCCCCCACTTCCCTCTCCAACTTCCCCTATATCCTGCCCCCCTCCAAAAAAAAAAAAAACCTCATAGCATTTTTTGGATAACTCACTAAGTCTGGTTAGTACCGCCGCATAGGTGCAGGGTTGTGGGGCACCGCACTGAGCACGTAACCCACCCACGAAAAGCGACTTTGTTTCGAGAAACAGCGGTTTAAAGAGCCGCCGTGAACCGTCTTGCGATGAGGACCCGTGGTTCGAGTCCCTCAAGCACCCACATGGCGGCAGAGAACGTCGTTGGAAACTCAATTCCAGGAGAACTCCAGTTCCAGGGGAATCTCCGACACCCCGCTTCTGACCTCCGCGGCATTTGCATGACACGGGTGCACAGACTTGCATGCAGACAGTACATTCATACCACATGCGGAAAAAATAAATTAATAAAAAAAAATTTAAAAATTTAAAAAAAAGAATGATCTTCCCTTCCCCAGCAGCCATCCCTACCAGCAGCTCCACATTAAGGGGCGGGGCCTGGAGAGCACATATCCCATCTAAGCGGGAATTTTGGTTAGCTTGACCCTATGCAGGAAACCACAGGAGCTTTGAGCTCCTGAGTGCAACAGCCATCTCTGGTCCAGAAGACAGCATCACTCCTCTCCATCCTCTGGATCTTGCATTCTTTTTGCCTCCTCTTCAGTGATGGTCTCTGAACCTTGAGGGAAGAGTTGATCTCCAATTTAGGGTTGAGCAGGCAGTCTCTTCTCAGCACCTCTGTCACTGCAAAAAGAAGCTTCTCTGACCAATATTGAGAGCAGTCAAACTCTGTGACTATAAACATAATTGAAATACATTTTTTGGGGGGCTGGAGAGATGGCCTAGCGGTTAAGAGCGCCGACATGCTCTTACAGAGGACCTGGGTTCGATCCCCAGCACCCACATGCGGCCGAGAGCCTCTGAAACTCCAATTCCAAGGAGAACTCCAGTCCAAGGGGAATACCGAGACCCTCTCTCTGACCGCGCGGCATTGCACGACATGGGTGCACAGACTTGCATGCAGGCAGTACATTCACACACATACAGAACTAAATAAAATTAATAAAAAAAATTTAAAAAAAAAAAAAAAAAAGAAATACATTTTTCATGTCTTCAATGACTCCCTTGTTTATTCATCTGTTTTGTCTCTTGAATATACCCAGTTTATTAACACCTTCTTATAACTTCTTTGAATATATTCATGGCCATTCTCTAGAGTGCTTTGTGTAGAGTTTCATTTAAGTTGCCTACATTGGGAATTACTATAGGATTGGTAGTTTTTTGTTTTTCTTATTTTTTTATTTTTTTATTTTTTATGTGTATGAATGTACTGTCTGCATGCAGGTTTGTGCACCCGTGTCGTGTAATGCCGAGGAGGCCAGAAGAGGGTGTCGGACTCCCCTGGAACTGGAGTTCTCCTGGAATTGGAGTTACAGACAGTTCTCAGCCGCCATGTGGGTGCTGGGGACCGAACCCAGGTCCTCTGCAAGAGAGGTTGGTGCTCTTAACCGCTAGGGCATCTCTCCAGCCCCAGGATTGGTAGTTTTGAGAGGAGATATACTGTGTGAGTTTTTCATGTTACTTGTGTTTTTGCATTGGGATCTACCCATCTGGAATTAAATCATTGGTTATGTGTTGTTCTTAATTCAGTTCACCTTTCTTCTTTCAGTGTAAATGTTCACAGTGTTCAAAAGAGAGTAGGTTGTAGTGAAGTTGTTTTCTTCTTTCAGACTGGTGTTGAGGGCACAGACTATTCCTGGATCCCTCCTAAAGAGTTGATTATTGTCTGTAACAGCAACCACTACCCAGCAGTAAACCCACCATGAAAACAGAATAGTAGTTGACTATAACACAGTCACTCCTTAAGTGTGGTGTTACTAACCCACATTCTTGGTGTACCTGAATAAATACTTAGCATTAGTTTTAAAACCCAAGAGTGGACACAAACTCAGAATTTCTTTCTTCAGATCTCTCAAAGAGCTGTACTCCCAAGCCAAGCTTCATCCATACTTTTTTTAAGATTTTTTATTTTATTTTATTTCTGATGTGTATGAATGTATGTCTACATGTAGGTTTGTGGCACTGTCGTGCACAATGCCGCAGAGGTCAGAAGGGTGTCAGATTTCCCCGGACGGGTTCTCCTGGAATTGGAGTTTCAGAACGGTTCTCGGCCCACCATGTGGGTGCTGGGGTCGACCCCGGGTCCTCTGTAAGAGTGGTCGGCACTCTTACCCTAGGCCATCTCTCCAGACTCATCAACTTTTATTCAGTTTCTCCAGCATGAATTGGAACCGCAAGCTTGATCTACCATATGTTTAGAGAATATCCTTTGGACAGGCCTAAAAATATCTCATACACACAATGTCAAACATACTTCTCAATTCTTACTGCTTCCAACGAGGATATGAATTTGGATGTGCTGCTTCCAGCACTTTGATATACTAATTCAAGCATACCCACATTCATTCACTATCTTGAGTGGAGGGCAAAGTGCACCCCCTTAGGATCAAGATCAGCTTCCTATGTCATAAGAGCACAAGGCTCAACGAGCTTGTATTATAAACCATAGCTTTTTTTGGTGCAAAGAAAAGTCATTAGTTCAGATTCTGTCCACATTGTAAGTCATTCCTACACTTAAGTATCAATCATTTTAGGGAATAAAGGGACAGAAATAGTACTGTGTATATTTATATATTAGGTATTCTGGGTATAAAAGCAAACAAGGAGGAAATCACAGTATGATTAGTGATTAGCATTAGGTTACTAAATGGAAAGTAAAAGAGGAGGACATGCACTTGGGAGGCAGAGGCAGGCGGATCTTTGTGAGTTCAAGGCCAGCCTGGTCTACAGAGTGAGTTCCAGGACAGCTGGAGCTACAGGGAGACCCTGTCTCAAAAGAGACAAAAAAAAAAAAAAAAAAAAAAAGAGGACATGCATAAAAGGGGGTGGTTGCCAGCCATGCCTTTAATCCCATACTGGGGAAGCAGAGGCAGGTAGAGCTCTGTGAGTTCAAGGCCAGCCTGGTCTACAACCAGCACACCCAGGCCAAGCTTGGGACTAAAGGGAGACCTGTCGTCTAAAAGACCAAAAGAAAAAAAAAGCAGGGGGCATGGCTGAGGAGGAAAAATTAGGGATAGAAGGAGATGTGGGAGTTTTTGTTGAAGATAGACTGAAAAGAGAGGAGTAAAAAGAGAAACTCAGATAATGCAGAACAGTCTACTCTCCCTGGAGATTAAGTCAGGAGACCCTGAGTGTTAGTTCACTTTAACCTTACCCCCAGACTTTAACTGTCAACTTGATACAACCTAGACTCACCCAGGAAGAAAAGCTCAGTGGAGGAATTATCATGATCAGGTTGGCTTGTTGACATGACTGTGAGAGACATCTTGATTGTTAACTGAGGTAGGAAGTCCCACCCTGAATCAGGGCAGCACCATTCATGGGCTGGGCCCTGAACTGTGTAAGAGTAAAGAAAGCTAGCTGAGAGGCGGCAGGCAGGTAGCAAAGCAGGCAGGTAGCAAAGCAGGCAGGTGGCAGAGCAGGCAGGTGGCAGGGCAGGCAGGTGGCAGAGCAGGCAGGTGGCGGGCAGGAGGTGGAGGGCAGGGCCAGGGGGAG
This sequence comes from Rhizomys pruinosus, assembly GCA_009823505.1. Classification (NCBI taxonomy): domain Eukaryota; kingdom Metazoa; phylum Chordata; class Mammalia; order Rodentia; family Spalacidae; genus Rhizomys; species Rhizomys pruinosus. The sequence continues at coordinate 1,133,374 of VZQC01013203.1, read as the reverse complement.
GGGCAGGCAGGTGGCAGGGCAGGCAGGTGGCAGGGCAGGCAGGTGGCAGGGCAGGCAGGTGGCACTGCCTGTGGCCTGCCAGCAGGTAGCACCCATGCATTGGTGGCTCTCCGCTCTTGGTTGTGATGTGAGCAGCTGCTTAGGCTCCTGACTTGACTCCCCTGAAAAGATGGACTTGTGAACCAATAAATCCTTTCTCTCCCATGTTTTTATCAGGGTGTTTGTCACAACAACAGAAATAAAACTAGAACCTGTAACCCAGGGCAGCCTATGTTATCTGGGAGAAGAAAAATAAAGAGAAGGGTACAGAGAAATGAGAAAGAAAGGAATGAGAGGGTGGAGAGATGGCTCAGCAGTTAAGAGTGCTGACTGCTCTTGCAGAGGACCCAGGTTCGATTCCCATCACCCCCATGTTGGATAAGAACCATCTTTAAGCTGGGATGGTGGCACACGCCTTCCATCCCAGCACTTAGGAGGCAGAGGCAGGCGGATCTCTGTGAGTTCAAGGCCAGCCTGGTCTACAGAGAGTGAGTTCCAGTCCAGCTGGGGTTATAGGGAGACCTGTCTCAAAAAAGACAAAAAAGAAAAAAAGAAAGGAAGGAAGGAAGGAGGAGGAAGGAAGGAAAAGGAAGGAAGAAAGAAAGAAAGAAAGAAAGAAAGAAAGAAAGAAAGAAAGAAAGAAAGAAAGAAAGAAATGAAAGAGAAAGAAAGAAAGAAGAAAAAAAGAAAAGAAAAGAAATGAACAAAGAAATAAGCACTGAGCAGATGGAACTGGGCTGGCCTCAAACTCCCAGAGATCCACCTGCCTCTGCCTTCAGACTATTGGGATTAAAGGCGTGCACCACCACGCCCAGCTGGCAAATTTTTTAATAAATATTTTATTATTTTTATGTGTATGAGAGTAATGCCTGCATGTAGGTAGGTGCACCTGTGTCATGCAATGCCCAAGGAGATCAGAAGACAGTGTCAGACCCTGGAACTGGAGTTACAGATGGTTGTTAGCCACCACATAAGTGCTGGGAATCAAATCTGGATCCTCCGCAAGAGCAGCCAGTGCTCTCGACCACGGAGCCATCTCTCCCCACTCTCTTCAACTATCTTCACCTCCTGACTTCCTCAACTCATATCTTAACCACAACTAGCTTTGGTATTTACCTATGATTTCAAGATATTAGAATTTTAATGTTTTTATTTTTGTCAATGTAATATATTTTGACTGATGGATTATAATGCAGCTTAATATAGAATCTATACAGCACCTTTCATGTTTATGTCCCCTTTTCAAAATGTCTTCTCCACAGCATTCTTCAACAAGGGGTGCTGGCAAAACTGGATAACAACCATTGCAGAAGAATGAAGCTAAACCCCTACCTCTCGCCTTGCTACAAAAGTCTCAATTCCAGATTGGATTAAAGACCTCAACGTGAAACCCAAACTTCTGGAGTAATAGAAGAAAACTTGGCAGCAGACTACAAGACATAGGGTGTAGGAAAAGACTTCCTAAATCAGACAGCAGCTCACAAGAAATAAGATGCGATAATTGACAAATGGGACCTCATTAATACTCAAAAGCTTCTGTACATCAAAAAGAAACAATAAAGGAAGTAAGAGAAAACCACTGAGTGGGAAGAAACCTTTACTGCAGATACATCTGACAAGCAATTAAATTTCCAGAATATACAAACGACTGGAAAAAACAAAAGAAAAAAGAAAACAATGGAATCCTCAAAAGATGGAGCAAAGAGCTGAAAGAGACTTCACAGAGGAGGAGCTAGAGAGGCTGAGAAGCATCTTAAAAACTGTTCAACGTCACTAATAAGTTAGGGGAATATGCAAATTAAGACCACTCTAGGATATCACCTCATACTCCGATAAAGACTGGGCAGGATCAAAGAGAAACAAAATGATACCAAGTGCTGGAGAGGTTGCGGGGAAATGGGGAATCTCATTCACTGGGTGGGAATGTAAACTGGTACAGCCACTATGGAAAGCAGTGGCAGTGTGGAGAACCCTTGGAAGACTCAAAATGAGCTTGCCATTTGATCCAGTCATACCACTACCTAGGTATATACCCACAAGAAACATCTATCTACTGGCAGTAACATACATGCACAGTTATATTTTATTGCAGCTCTGTTCACAATAAGCAAAAGCTGGAACCAAACCAAGCCCCTCAACTATCTAGTGGATAAAAAATGTGGTAGCATGTACATAAATGAGAGTTCTATGGCAGCAATAAAGAAGGTGAATCCATGAACCTTTTGCAGGGTAAATGGATGGAGCTGGAGGATAATTATTATTAAGTGAAGTAACGGCAATCAACAGAAAAAACAAACGTCGAATAGGTATCCCTGCATATTGGATGCTAGATCAAATAACCCAGTTATTAATATTTCTTGTAGATGAGGGGAGCAATATTGAAAGAACAACAACATGAACGACTGCAACATAACGACGACGAAATGGGTGAAGCCAGGAGGGTGGGAGGGGTGGGAGCGGCGGGGAGGGACATGGGTCTATGATTCCTATGTATATTATTTATTTAAACATTAGTATGGTAATTTTCCACTCTCAATAAATTTATATAACAATAGCTTTGGGATTAATATATACAATGTTCTCTATAATTTTTTGTGTTATGCAGTATCAGATTGTAACATCCTCTTTTACCAGTAGGATAACTTAACTAATGATTTAAGTTTGCTTCCCAAATTACAACATGATGCATTCACCAAAAAAAAAAAAAAATGGACAAATTTGATGAAATTTACTCTTTGATCCCTGCCTATGGTAAGTGTACTACAATGCCTTCTGGAAGACTCATGGGTCAAAAAATAAAAATTTTAAAAAAGGGAGATAACAGTTATAATATAAAACCTTTTGTCCAAAACTTTCAATTTAATCTTAAGACTAAATATGGGAAAAGATTTGTATGTTCCCACAGGTGAAACGACCCAACTCAAAGGCAGAGAAAAATGGATACAGCCTTCCATCATATAGGTTGTACCTGAAATACCAGCGGAGAAGTTCACCAATCTTAAAACTAAAAGGAATAAAAGCCTCAGATGCTACAGGCAAATCAACATCTCTGAGGACCATAGGTGTAACACTTTTACAGTGAGTCCTAATGAACTTTACCTTCTAGGTGCAGCAACGTTTCAATATGAGAGACCTCCTTACCTCTTTTTCACAAAACAAGAAAAACAGGGTGTGTAATGAAGTCATCCATTAATGGTAAATTAGAGCTGACTGTAATAGAAGTAATCTCTTATAAAAACTGGAAAAACGGCTTTCTTCAATTGACTATTATACATAGGAACTTAAAAAGGATTATTGTCTATTCAGAAACAAACACAATACTTTGTATTGTGTTTGTTTTGGATAGACAATACACTTAAACACTACTTTTAAGTAGTTCATATAATTAATAAAAGAGAGCTACTGAAAGCAGCATCGGATTTTGCCAAGGAGATGCTAGACGGGGACCCAAGCCCCCCCCAAAAAAAAAGGTTAGGGCTTATTGCCTGTAAACTGGGATTTCTGCAAGAAAAGAGGTGGTAAGGTCTGCCTGCTGTCAATGACCTAATGTAACCATGGAAGGATTGTATCAAGATCCACTTACAAGTATACAGTTGGTCTCTGGAATACAGAGAGGGTTTACCAAAGGCCACTGATACTAATAAAGCAAAGATTAGTCTCCTTGATTCAAGCAACACTCCGCCACCCAACATCAGCTACACCCAACTGCTGGTGATACTGTGCAGCAGAGGCAGCCCATATGTCTGTTTATCCCAACTTTATTTGATTTTTAGCTCTCTCCTTGGACAAATAATTCGAGGCAGTTTGCCACAAGCTTATACCTTTAGTATTAGGAGATTTATATGCCACAGTAGGGCCTTTCATCTCTCTCAGGGGGAAAAGAAAAGTAATTCAGGATTAAGAACCATCAAGACATATGTGTCCTATACAAAGTAACCTCCATAATAACTAGCCAATGTTTAAAATACATATATAATCTAACCACGTTGTGCTTCATTAGTAGGATTGAAGCCGTCCTGGGCAATCGGGCAGCCCATGAAAGGAAACAGCCAGAACTGATTAGAGTCCAAAGACGACATCTCCAGACAAAGTAGACTGTTGTTGCCCTGTGCCCCATTCTAGCCTAAGGAACAATCTGTGGAAGAGGGGGAGTGGTATATTGTAGGAGCGGCGATTGGGGTGAAAGGTAAAGACTATGACAATATAGTCTGGACACTTATGATCAACTTGATTGAACATTCAAGCCCCTCCAGCTAGATGGTGGGAGCCTTGGGCTCTGTGGGCTGGCACAACCTGCTTGCAAATTGGTTTTATATGCAGGAATCTTGTGCTGGGAAAAAAAAAGGAGCTATATACTGACATTTGAATAACTGGGAATATAAAATGCTAGTTGTTTTATTCATAGTTAGTATTGGGTTGGGCTCTATTATTTTCTGAAATACACAACATCACAGTGTACACTTCTTTTACTTGTAGGACAATTTAAAAGAATTAAGCTTAAATTTTACTTACCAATAAGTAGAAGTCTTAGTCCAGTCATAAAGCGTTAAAGAGCAAAGTGTTTATTGGGTAAAATTTATTTAGCAGGTTCTCAACTCTGCCCAAGCTTTATCCACCAAGTATAGTATTTCAATGGCTTAGTGAATGTTTAGATTATTAAAATTTAGGTGTAGGTTTTGGTGGAAATGGTAATACAATTGAAACCAATCGGGAATATAAAATGTTATTGGTCTTATTTATAATTTATATCGGGTTAAGGTATACAAAATGGCTAATATATTTTTTCTGAATAACACAATATCACATTATAACACTTCTTTACTTGTAGGACAAGTTAAAGGAACTAAGCTTAAATTTCCTTCCCAAATAAGTAGCATCCAGTCAATGAGAACCAGTTTGGGTAATGTAATGAAAGCTTATGCCTTGGCTCCTGTTATGAGGTATGTGTAATACAACTTAGGCATCTATAGGTCAAAAACAAAAACCTAAAAAAAAAAAAAAAGGAAGAAAAGAGGGAGGGGGGGGGGGGGTACTATCTTTCTGGGATACAAATGGAAAACATCTGTTCCAATCCTTTGATAAATTTTCAATTTTCTGATCTTAAAAATAACAATGGGAGGAGAATTTATGTATCCCACAGGTAAAAGTCACCAATCTAAATGCCTGAAACACATACAACTTATGGCTGTGCAGGATGAACTGGGGAATGTCCAGAAGAGAGGTTGACCCATCTGAACACTAGGAATGAGGAACATCAGACTGCCTGAGACACGGTCACTGAGCATCTCTCTGAATAATATGGGGTTAACTGTTAATTATGGACCCTAAATGCTGAGAAACCTTCCTACCTCTCTCCCCCCCTTTTTCTTTTTTTTTTTTTTGAAAAAAGGAAAACAGGATGGTAACGAAACCACTCCCAAACTGTAAACTAGAGCAATTTGTTACGTGGTAATTTCTATAAAACAGGCACACATATTAACTGATTGATAGGCATAGGAACTGTGAAAGGATATTTCTCTATCTAGAGCCAAATTCAATAGTAAAGTGTTTATAAGTTGTGTAATTAAGCAAAATATATTCACAGGAAAGCTCTGACATCAGCAATGAATTATTCTGCCTAGGAGATGTTGGCTCAGGGGATTCAAACCTCCCCCAAATTATACAAGGCCTTTTGCCTATAAATGGGATATATGCAAGGAGAAAAGCAGTAAGTCCCTGTTGTCGAGAACCTGGTGTGAGCATGAAAAATGTTATGAGACGTCACTGCTAGCTACAACTGGCCCTCTGAAATGCAGAGAGCGTTACCAAAGGCCACTACAGCAATACAGCAAAATATATTGGTCTCCCTGAGACAAACAAGACTCCTCCGAAAATGTCAGCTACACCTCAAAGCCTGGAGATACTGTGCAACAGTGGCAGCCAAGTGTCTTTATTATATCCCAAAATATTTGGCTATTAGCTCTCTCCTTGGAGGAATAACTCGCAGCGGATGCCACAAGCTTATGTCCTCTAGTGGTTAGCGATGTTATAAGCCACAACAAGAACTTGTCAACCCTTTATAGAAAACCACAGTTTGCGGATTAGCATACCATCCAAGCATCTGTGTCTATGCTCACAGCTTTAGCTTGACACAATAAGTGGTAATGCTAAATGACCTGTACATCCAATAGCTTGAGCTTTGTTAGTATGACTGAAAGGGTATCACTGTGAAAGCTGTCAATCCGTGAAGAGAAACAAACTGAAGCAGACCGAGTCCAAAATGACAACTCCAAAGAAATTAGACTGTTTTCTTCTCACCCTATTTGTGCCCCTTCCCCAAAGCCTAGGGAACAAACTGCAGGAAGAGGAGGTGTGGTAGATTGTAAGGGCTGTGGAGAGATAGGGGTAAATCATGAGACTATCGCAATATAGTCCCTGGGACACCTGATTGATCAACATGCCTGTGCATACAAGCTTCTCCAACTGGACTATGGGAACCTTGGGTTGTTCAAAATTTGGACATAGATACTTGCAAAATGCACCAATTACTTAATTGTATGACATACTGAGTAACATCATTGTTATCTGCAAACAACTGTGTCATTGTATTGTAGAATCCCTTAAAAATAAAAATTAAAAAATTAAAAAAAAATGTCTTCTCCACCCCACAGGAAGTAAATAGATACTATAAGCACCAAGGTCCCCATTTTCCAAAGGGAAAAAAAACACCGTTGAGACAAAATAATTTATTACAATATATACAATAAATCATCGGCAATGACAGAAGTCAAATCCAAGACAACTTAGGTATTTTACACTGTCCATTCCACCCATGAGCCTTCAATCCTTTCCTTTTCCCCTCTCAAGACTCAAAACATACCACAAACTCCACCCAAGACTGAGTATTCTGAGTACTGCCAGCCATGTGAATTTCCCCACTAATTCTCCCCAGATTTTTCTTCTACAATAATATTTTGAGCCTCCTCTACTCTCAGAACATATTTTCAGCTGTTTCTAAGCTCATTTGAAGACATTTTACACCAACCTGTTGATTTTCTAACTTCAATAGGATCATATTATAATATAATTTGGTTTTAAAATAATTTTCAAAAAAAATAATAATAATTTTCAATTAATCAACTTTAAATTAAATGAAAATAATTTTTCCTTAGGAAACTAGGTCAACATGAAATACTCTTCTTTCAGCTGAAACTGTTAAGCACTGTCACCTAGAACTGAGGTCACTCCCTTAACCTTTGCCCAATAAAAATGCCTGAAAAGGAACAGCTGTGGCCATGTGAACACCTGGGGCAGAAGATCTCAAGCTAACTATCTCGATGTTTCCTGGGTGAGTACAACATATTGTGATAACAAATGTCCCTGCAGGTACATTTGTTCTGTCATGTCACAACTTCTAAGTCCATATCATATGTCAATATCAGCACCATGAGGCAGAACAGGCTCTAAGAAATGTATTCCAATTCATTATAGGCACCAGAGGTATACTTTGTGCAAGTGGCTAGACATTCCAGGCACAGGGAATGCCAAAATGAGTAAAATTACAATTGCAGTAGACATGTAATGGGCATTTTTAAAGACCAGAAAATTCTCTGGATTCAAGATTATCTGCAACTCCAAGTGGTCTTGAGTCCCGTCCCTTTGGGACAGTACTGCCTTCTTGAAGCTTCCACCTTAAAGAACAGATGCTCAGGACAAAGTCCACAGCCTCAGCCTCTGTGCTTCATCGGTTTATCAGATTGGTTTTCTTTTTACTAGAAAAAAAACTTGAAATAAATGTGATAATGAGGGGGGGGATTTTTCTTTTGAAAAAAATGGTCAGGTAGGAAATGGTAAGGAAGAGGAGGCCAGGTAGGAAATGGCAGGAACCAGACTAAATTTGGGGTTGTTTTTTTTCTGTGTTTGTTTATTTCTTTGTTTTGAAGAACTTTGTTTTGGAACTATGGAGACCAGGCTGGATTAGATCTAACTGAGATCTGCCTGCCTCTGCCTCTGAAGTGCTAGGATTAAAGTGTGTGCCACCTTGCCCCACTTCAGACTACAATTTTAAAACATTAAATTTAAGGATTATAAACAACATTGACATGCTGAATGTACCTGAGACAGGCTGGTATCAGACAACACTGGGCTTCTGTTTCTTAGTCTGCCTTTTTTGGGGATATAACTGATTCAACTTTTCTTCTGCAGCTCCAGCATATACAGATACTGTATCACAACTGGCTTCAAATACATAAGTTAACAACAAAATCATAATTTTCTTCAGCTAGTCTATAATCATACATGTTTTATCCCAAAGGGTAAAATTTACAACTGGCCAGTTTCCCTTTTTTCTCCACAGAGTAAGTTTAAAGGGAATTGAAAATTCCAGCCTTGCCAAGTCTACAGCAGAAGGCAAGATTCAGGCAAAATATGCATAGCAAAAGACAGCCACAGCCAGAAGGATGATGCCGTTGATGTTCACCACCGTCCTCCACAAAGGCTTTTCAGAGGTGTCTGTCATCTTCTGCTTCAGGGCCTCCTCCTCTTCCTTGGTCAGTGTAGGTCCCTTGTCCTGCTCTAGCCCACAAAATAGGTCATAGGCCCTCCTGAAGCAGCCTTTCTTCCGCTCAGGAGCTTCGGTATCTAAGGAAAGGCATAAAAGGATTATTGGATACAAAAAGGTAAAGGGACTTTCCAGGGGCGACAGCAGACTACGAAGCACTTGCCGTTCTGTAGAACTTCCCAGTTCTCTTGGTTTTAGGAAAGGGAATGGTACACTGTCAAATGAGAAAACATTGCTCATGGGTTCCACATCTTCATGTTCATCTAGACTGAGTCACAACTCCATCAGGACCAGTGAAAGTTCTTTTCATTTCAAATATTCAGATAAAATAACAGATTCTGAGAGACATATGTCAACAGTGGGCCGGCAACTGGCACATAAAAAACATAGAAAACCCACCTCTGAAATACACAACCTATGTCTGTTCTCTGTATCACGACCAGAAATCAGTGAGGCTGGCGTGACTCAGAAAAAAAATGGCTACAACTGCCAATTCTAAGACTTCACTACAAAACTGTCTGGGTGGTAAGGGTTACTCTGAACAGCTCCTGATGCAGTCTATCAGTAATCAATACTTCTTGGGCTTAAGACCTGGTGGGTTGGGCGTGGTGGCGCATGCTTTTAATCCTAGCACTTGGGAGGCAGAGGTGGGCGGGTCTCTGTGAGTTCAAGGCCAGCCTGGTCTACAGAGTGAGTTCCAGGACAGCCAGACCTACAGGGAGACCCTGTCTCAAAAAGACAAAAAAAAAAAAAAAAAAAAAAAAGACCTGGTGGTGCATGTTAACACCACTAAATCAAGCCATCCAACTGACCCTGACGCTCAAAGTGGATGCCCATCCAGGGAAACAGACTCCCTACTTTGAGTTCGGTTGTGGCACTGCAGGCAGACAGACCTAGTTTCAAGTCTCCATTCTGCCAGCATTAGCTGCGAGATCAAGCCAACTATATTTTTTACTACATATTTGGAATTACCTGTCTGTGCTTCCCAGGTTTTACAAGTCACAGGACTATTTTCTTTTTTTTCTTTTTTTTTTTTTTTTTTTTTTTTTTTGATTGGGAGGACAGCGTCTCATTATATAGGCAGGATGCCCCCACCCAAGTGCTGGGATTACAATTATGTGTCACCATACCTAGAGTCATAGAAGCACAAAACTAGAAAGAATTTTAGGGATCAAGTGCATACATGTATCAGAACTAGAAAGTGAGGTGATAAGATCAAGTAGTCTCTGGATACTTGATGAATCAGACATCTAGTGGACCTGGAGCTAGATTCTAGAACATTTCTAATACCAGATTCATAACTTGCTCTGCTTTATCTGCTTTTCTTCAGAAAGAATGGCAGGCCCTCCATTTCAGTATCAGATAAAGCACATTAACTCGACATCCTGTATTTCTGCATGCCACACACAAGTACTCTCCATGTGTCCACCTCTTCCATGTAAAGAGAAAGATTGCAACACTGAAGTTAAAGGAAGCATTAGCTTAAAAGGTTAGAGTAGGGTAGCTCAAGGTTAGAGGGTTTTCCTTTCATGTGCTAAGCTCTCAGCTCAATCACCCAACTGGGAAAAACAACCATAATGGATAAGCCTATAGCCACTAAGCATCCTTTTAAGCTTTCTGAGAAATCTGATTGTCTACATTGAATATGGAAAGACTTCAGACCAGAAGCTGTGTCAGCCAGGCTCTGTTCTTCTCCTATTCCTTCCTCACTATGCCGCAAATCAAGCAGAGTAACAACTTCTTCACACTGATTCACTGAGCTATGCAGAATGCAAGGGGTGAGGCAGGTGAACGGCGTTAGTGAACTTCCCCAAACTCACTTATCCATCTCAGTCTCACCCCCCAATCATCATTCCCCTCCAGGGGTCAAACATGGGATCTGATGATGGCATTCAGTAAAGGCTTCAGTGAGGTCTTACTGCTGTAGGAGGAAAGTTTTTTGGCTTGGGAAATCACCTATTTCAATGGTATCCTTGGGGGGCTCCTGGGTGCCTGCCTCTTCTGCATCCAGATCAATTCGCTCTTCTTTGCTGTTCCGCAGGCTCCAACACAGACGATATAGCTATGGAGAGAGAAGGACAGAATATCACAAAGATCCCCAATAGTGTCTCGGGCCAAAGAAACGTGCATCAAGGAAGGAAAAGAATGTGTCCTCTCAGTACCGACAAAACACAAATAGCTGCTTCCACCACGGCATTATCTAAATATACTGTGAACACAAATGTAAGTCACACACATATACACACTCGCCATTACAATATATGTATATTTAGAAGCTAAGAGACTGCCTCAACTCTGCCCTAAATGAGACATCTGTATCACCCCTTCCAAGGCTCAGGGACCAGTGTAGAACAGAGGTAGAAAGTGTATAAGAGCTAGAGACTACGAAGGGGTGGTGAGAAACGGGGTCTTCTGGAAATGGCACGGCCGCTACACTCGTGCACTCAAAGCCACTGTGGTTACAGACAAAAGATCTGCACAAGACTGGGCCAATCAGCAGTCCCTCATGCCTTGGAGAGGGGGTCATAAAGCCCTGCCTCTCATTGAGAGCCCATAGGTAGCAAATGGGGAGGGCTCATTTTCTTCTGTGACATAGCCACTGATAATTCCCACTCCTCATTCATGCTCATGCAAGCAACTACAACTAAGCTCCGTGGGTGAAAAAAAGTAATATAAAAGTAGGAGAGGCCTTATTGGAAAGAAGTTTCAGTGGGAGAAAAGGGAGATGAAACCTGGTAACAAGGGATGAAAACAACCAAAATCTAAGATGCTCATCTATGAAACTTTTAAAGAATTAAAATTGGAAGTAAAATAATAAAATTTAAAATTTAGGGACTGGAAAGATGGCTCTGCAGTTAAGAGCACTGGCTGTTCTTGAAGAAGACCCAGGTTCAAATCCCAGCACCCACATGGGAGCCAACAACCATCCTTAACTCCAATTTCAGGGGATCTGATGCCTTCTTCTGGCCTCCATGGCCATTGGCAAACATAGGTGCACTTACATACATGCAGGCAATACATACATACATACATACATACATACATACATACATACATACAAGAAATGTTTTATTATTTTATTTTTATTAAAATAACACAAAAAAGACAAAGTGAAATAAAAGTATAATAAATTTTAAAATATTGGGCCAGTGAGATGGTTCAGCATGTGAAGGTCCTGCTAACAACATGGGGACCTGAGCCAGTGAGATGGTTCTGCATGTGAAGGTCCTGCTACCAACATGGTGACCTGGGCCAGTGAGATGGTTCTGCATGTGATGGTCCTGCTACCAACATGGTGACCTGGGCCAGTGAGATGGTTCAGCATGTGAAGGTCCTGCTACCAACATGGGGACCTGGGCCAGTGAGATGGTTCTGCATGTGATGGTCCTGCTACCAACATGGTGACCTGAGTCTGATCCCAAGGACCCACAAAGTAGGAAAGAGCCAACTTATGTAAGTTGTCCTCTGAGCTCCACATGTGCTCTGTGGCATGTGTGTGCCACAGACATGTGCATGTGTGCATGCACTTACACACACAGACAAAATACATAAATAAAATTAAAATGTTATAAATTAAACATATTATCCCCAAAAAAATATATTATCCCAAAAAAGAGACTGCCTCAAATAGAAGTGTTTAGGGAGTGAATGAATTCATTTCTCCATGAATTTGTTCCCTTTAGCATTGCTACTAGGAAACAAAACCAGACCAGTATCACCATTATAAGAACATATTTTTAACTATGTTATATTACAGGACTAAAAAACCATAAATGTGAACCATGTCAAAATAGGGCAGAGTGTAAGCAACATCAGTGCATGTAGTTTGGGATCTGAACCAGAAACTTGAAGAAATGTGAAAAAAAAATGCAATATTTTCATCTCTACCATGCCTCCTGGTAAATACCTTGTACTCTCCACTTAAGAGAAAGCACAGAGATTTGATGAAGCTTCAATACTTCCAAAGACTGGGCTGGAGAGATGGCTCACTGGTTAAGAGCACAGGCTGCTCTTGCAGAGAACCCAGGTTCAGTTCCCAGCATCTACATGATGGCTAACAACTATCTGTAACTTTAGTTTGGGAACTCCAATGCCCTCTCTGACCTCCACAGGCATTGCATGACATTGGTGCATCGACATGCAGACACTACATCCATACTCATCATCATCATCATCATCATCATCATCATCATCATAATCATCAGGGGGCTAGATAGATTGCTCAGTGGTTAAGGGTACTGGCTGTTCTTGCAGAGGGTCTGGGTTCATTCAATTCCCAGCACCCACATGGCAGCTAACAGCTGTCCATAACTCCAGTTCCAGGGGATCCAACGCCCTCTTCTGACCTCCTCAGGCATTGCACAACATGGGGGCACTTAACACATGCAGGCAATATACACACAAAATAATAAATAATATATTTTAAAATAATTTTTTAATCCTATGTCAGAACCTAATAGACATCATGGTGGTTCTGCAGCTATAGAAGCAGGTTTTGTGTTACAAGGAAGTTTGTTGCTGCTCTTGAAAACTTGACCATGAGGTTGAAGGTCTCAGGGATTCCATTGGCCCTCAGATTTGTTTTTCCTTGAATAAAGTGTTAATAACTCTTTTCCTTTATAGATAGTTTTCTAGCTCTGTCCCCTTACAAACCTGAGGAAAGCAGAATGCCATCAAGGTTGGGTTCCAAACTATTCTGCTGCTAGTAAAATGGATCCATAACTGTCACATTTATGTTGACTGGTAGGGCTGTGAAAGAACTGTAACCCAATCGAGGCATATAAAGGCGGGAAGTGTACTGCAATGTCTGAAGTTTTGAAACCAATTGATATTGTGCCAAAACTCACCTTGAAATGTAAGTGCCATTGTGGTGACATTGAGAGTGGGATTTTCATTACATTAGAGGTGGGTGATCTAAGTACCTCTAAATTAATATTGCTATCATGGGAGAACTTTTCTGGGAAAAGGCTAAAGTTTGGCCTCTGTCCCCTCTCCCTCTCCTCCCTCTTACAGCTTTTAGCATGATATTGCCCACCATGTTATGATGCTGCAAGAAGCCCCTCACCATGCATGGCCCCTCAACCTTGGGCTGCCAAGCCTCCATAACTGTGAGTAAATAAACTTTTATTATTTATAATTTACCCAGTCTGTGGTATTCCACTACAGCAGCAGAAAATGAGCTAAAACATATTGTTAGAAATGTCTTAAGTCCAACAGGCAACTTATGTTTTCCTAAATGTGGTGAATTTGTAACTAGGCATGCCCCTTGCTGGGTTCTCTGGAAGCTCTGAGCATGGGACTATCGCAAGAAATACATGTTCCTATTTTTGACATAAGCTAAACCATGGTTCCTGCTGAAGTGACCTCATTTCCCCTGTTCCTGAGCTGTCACTCTAGGAGCAGAATCTAGGGAACAGTCCCTGGACTGAAGTCTGGACTGTTAGGACTCCCACAAAATAGACATTGTTGATAGTGCCCAGCAAGCATACTGTGTTTCCTGCCCTGTATCCTTCTACATGTAAGTATAAGATGTCCAAATGAGATGAGGCCAAGCAAGAGTGTCACAGCATGCATGTGAAACAAGGGCAGGAGGGACTGCAAATGGATACTCACATGCACATCTGGAATGGGCTTGGTGAGAAGGGAGATGCCCAAGATGGTGATGAAAGAGATGACAAAGAGGATGATTGCAAAGTACAAGTAGTGTACCCCACAGATGATCTTGGGACAGTTGCTGGGCTGCATGCAGCTCCCCGTTCCATAAGCAAACTCAGTAATCATACGGGCAATTCCAATAAAAAAGCCTAATACCAGTCCCCAGAAGGCTCCCTGCAAGAGAAAATCCTGGGTTAACTAATGCTGAATCCACACATAAAACAAGGAAGAGAAAGCAGCTGGGCACTCAAAAACCCTGAGCGTAGAAGACAGAGATAAAGAAATAGGAAAGAGAAATGTTATCTCCAGGCCCTCCAAAGTCAGAACGCCAGAGCTGAGATTACGGATAAAAAGTCAGGATTTCTAAAAATAAAATTAAAATTAAAAAAGGCTTTCTGTGGATCTAATCTCTCTTGTCTCAAAAACATGATTTATTGGTTCATACAATGGGATAAAGTATCTAGTAACTACTATAGACTACTAAGAATAAGCCTTAATTTTAAAAATTCCTTTTAGCCAGAAAACTAGCTTGAGGGCTAGGGGTGCAAACAGCCTGGTGGTGGAATGCTTGCCTGGCAAGTGGGAGGCTATGGATTCAGTCCCCAGCACCATGAAAAAAATAACAAATAATTTGAACCACTTTCAGCTGATGTCACCAACAGGATTCCAGATTCTGGCACATTCTGTTATAAAGTAATTACTTGTCCTTTATCTTCTATGAAGTTGTGTAAAAAGAAATTAAGTTTTTGATGATCTTTGACAAATGAAGGAGAAAGAATCCTTTCTGTTAAAATATCAAGAATGAACCGGGCGTGGTGGTGCATGCCTTTAATCCTAGCACTTGGGAGGCAGAGCCAGGCAGATCTTTGTGAGTTCAAGGACAGCCTGGTCTACAGAGTGAGTTCCAGGACAGCTGGGGCTACAGGGAGACCCTGTCTCGAAAAAAGACCAAAAAAAAAAAAAAATCCAGAATGCAGCTGGGTATGAGTCTATGGCTTGTGTGTGTGGAAATGCTTCCATGTCATTCAGTGCCTGCAGAGGACAGAAGAGGGCACCAGACCCCTGGAACTGCAGTTATGGATGATTGTTAGCTACCAGGTAGGTGCTGGGATTTGAACCTGGGTCTTCTGCAAGAACAGTCAGTGCTCGTAACCGCTGAGCTAGCCCTCCAGCCTGGAATGCTTCCTTCTTTAGCTATCTCTTTAGATCAAAAACCACTATTTTAAATTTGAGAACATAAATTATAGCATGTGTTTGACATTAGATTTGAGAAATATAGAAGGCTTTTAAAACTATAAACTACTTTTTTAGAGACTTTTTTTGGTGTTTTTGAGACAGGGTCTCCCTTTAGTCCAAGCTGGCCTGGAGCTCACTCTGTAGATCAGGCTGGCCTTGAATTCACAGAGATCCGCCTGCCTCTGCCTCTGCCTCTGGAGTACTAGGATTAAAGGCATTGCCACCATACCCGGCTATTTTTTAAGCCTTTTCTTTATACCCGTCTTCCTTCCTTCCTTTCTTCTCTCTTCCTTCCTCCTTTGCTTGCTTGCTTTCCTTTTGACCAGTCCTCAGCTATAGAACCAACTTCCTCTAAAAGGCACACTTTGTAGATAAACTGCCTGAGCACCAGGACTTTGTCCTTCACTGGGCTGTGAAGAATGCTTACTTGAAAGCCAAGTTCACAGCCCACATGTTGGAGGTAACTTGCATTAGAATTTCCTCTGGAGCTGCTCCCTCAGAGGCTACAGAACTTCCTAGTGGGTACCACGCAGTCAGGTTAGAATCATCAAGATTGGGTAGAAGGTGTACAGTATTATTAGGAGCTGGAGAAATGGCTCAGTGGTGAAGAGTACTGGCTGCTCTTGCAGAAGGCTCAGGTTCCATTCCCAGCACCCACATGGTGACTAATAACTGTCCATAACTTCAGTTCAAGGGAATCCAACACCATCTTCTGATCTCCATAGGCACTGCATGACACAGCTGCCCTTATGCACATGGAGGAAATACAGTCACACATAAAACTTAAAAATAAATAAAATATTTTTAAAAAAAGAAAACCACAGTATTAGTTTGGACCTTGTAGCAAGAACAAGGGAATCAAAAAGAAAGCGGATATGGGGGCTGGAGAGATGGCTCAGCGGTTAAGAGTGCCGGCTGCTCTTGCAGAGGACCCAGGTTTGATTCCCAGCACCCACATGGTGGCTAAGAACCGTCTCAAAAAAAAGTAGATCTGATAGTAAATACTGAGGAGTTTACACCAAGTCTTAGAGAGCCTCATGGTTCCTTGAGCTTTCCCATGCAAAGCCACAGCTGGACGTCCACTCTGTCCAAGGTCTCTGGACTACAGAATCCTCCTGGTAGAGAACATGCCAGCCCATCTTCAGAAGCTTTTGTAGAATAATACCTACTTGCTCATTGACTCTCTTGCAGAAAATAGCGAGCAGGAAGACAGCTGCAATGGGCGGCCCCAAGTAACTGGTGATGGACTGGATGTAGTCAAAGAGCTGCCCACTCTGAGCTGACTGCACTATGGGCACCCAGGCAATGCTGATGCCAATCAGAAAGAGGATGAACAACCTGAAACCAAAGATTATCAGGAATAAATACACATCAATAACACATACATCACATATGCATGTGTCACCAGCAAATACAGTCTTCACAATGGTCCTGCAAAAATGTTACATCCAAAAGAAAAAAAAATGTTGCATCCAAAGGTTGAGACGTTTGGGCCTCAGTGAAGGCCAGTGTAGACAAATGAGTGCAGAAAATGAAAGATAGCATGGAACAATATATAGGGCCTTCCTTAGGCAAGGAAGAGTACAGTCCTGGCTCTCCTCAGTCCTGGCCTAGTTGAGACACAAAGAATTTCATTCTATTAATACTCATTGGTAACCTGAGAGATAAAGTGGAAGATCTCTTGTGTTCCTTCTCACTCTAGGCAAACACCACTTGATGACTTTCTATGCAAATTTAAATGCCAGGACTTGGGGTGTAGCTCTGTGGTAGAGCACTTGTCCAGAATGTATAAAGCCCTAGGTTCAATCTTCTAGTACCTGCCCCCCCCCCAAATAAAGTGCCTGTGAAGAGTAGAGTACAGGATAGTAAATAAAGTGCAAATATAACTAGCCACAGAGAGTGCTGCGATCATACCAAGCATCTGGCGATCCTGCCCGACCGAGCCCTACCCCAGATGGAATTCTATGCTTTCCCAAGCTTCCGTGATACACAGCAGGGGGAGCTGCACTCACCTTCCTGCAATCATGAGCTCTTTCTCGGATGCTCTCTTCCGGATCTTGGTGTAGATGTCCATGGTGAAGAGGGTGCTGGCGCTGTTGAAGATGGAGGTCAGGGAGCTCATGAGAGAGGCCATCATCACAGACAGCATCAGGCCTCGCAGTCCTGGAAGAGAAGGAGGTTCTAAGCGGCACACCGCACACCCCACCTCCTGCCGCTTGTATGTGAATACCTAAGGTTTGTTTGCTTTTAGAAACCATGCTATGTTCTCTAATTTATCTCTCCAAAAAGAATAGATGTTTTAAGAAATGCAGAGTAACTTTAAATTATAAGTTCATTACAGACAACAGAGATCTAGAGACAAGACATAAATTAGGTAAATATTTTTTACTTGAATGATAATGATGATGGCATATAGTGATGACGATTGTGATGGTCATGGTACTGGTAGATGTTCCCAAGGAAGGGGACTTTAATAAATTCTCTTACCAAAAAGCTTCAGATTCATGACACTACAAAAAGAATATTTAAACTCAGTTGAAAAGATTAGATTCTCAAGAGAGTTTGAAAAGACAGCCATAGAATGGGGGAGGAGAGGAAGTGTGCTGTGCGGATCATATCTGGCAAAGATCTAGCATACACATCATATAAAGAACTTCTACAACTCACCAACAAGATTCATGATGCTCCCTGGTGATCTAGTGGTTAGGATTTGGTGCCCTTACCACCGCTAGGGTTTGATCCCAGTCAGGGAAGCTTCTCCTCCTCTCTGCACCTTGCCCTCCCATCACTCAGTCCACAGCAGTTAAGAGCACTTGCTATTCTTTCCTAGGACTAAGTTTGATTTCCAGCACCCATATTGGTCTGCTCACAACCACCTATAACTTCAGTTCCAGGAAACCCACATCCTCTCTGGCCTCCACAGGCACTGCACACACAAAGGCATAATACATATAAACCTAAACATGTACGCTCAGCAGTTAAGAACTCTTGCAGTTCTTCCATAAGACCTAAATTTGGTTCCCAGCACCCATGCTAAGCAGCTCATAACCACCTATAACTTCAGTTCCAGGGGATCCAATGCCCTCTCTGGCCACCATGGGGATACACACATACACATGAATAAATAAAAAATAATTTTTAATTAAAAAGAACTTAATGGAGGTCAGCATGACAGCTCAGCATAGGAAAAGGCTTGTCACACAGACCTTACGACCTGAGTTCAACCCCTAGAACCTATGGTGGAAGGAGAAAACCAGATCCCAACAGTTGTCCTCTGACCTCCATACATGTACCATGACATGCACACATTCATACTCACACATTAACACCATATACACATATACACAATAGTAATAAATTAAATTATTTTTAATTTTTTAAATGGCAAAGAATCTGAATAACCATTTTTCCAAACATGAGTTTTCCATGGAAAAATGCTTTCATGAAAAAAATGCTTGACATCAAGGAAAATCGAATTAAAACCACAGTTACTATTTCATCTACCTAGGTTATAGATCTTTTTATTTAAAAAAAAAAAAAAGCAGATGAGCTTGGCATGGTGGCACACACCTTTAGTCCCAGCACTTGGGAGGCAGAGGCAGGCAGATCTCTGTGAGTTCAAGGCCACCCTGATCTACAGAGCAAGCTCCAGGCCAGCTGGGACTAAAGGGAGACCCTGTCCATCTCAAAAAGACAGGAAAAAAGGAGATGATAATAAGTGTAAGTGTTGAAATGAAGGACCCCCCTCCCCCACAGATTGCTGGCAGAAATGTAAAATGGTAAAGCCTATGGAAAACCGCCTGGAAGTTATTCAAATAGTTAAAGGTAGAACTATCACACAATCCATTGTTTCTAATCCTAGGTACAAGACCAATAGAAATAAAAACATATGTCCATAAAACTTGAGATCTTAGTAAAAAGACAAAAAGAAAAAAGAGAGTACTGTGGTTTGGCCTGTCTTCAATTCTTACTGGCATGTGCATCTACTCTGTGGCTGCCGCCGCTTTTAGCACTCCTCAAAGACATGAGACACAGCTTTTAAACATTCCAATATGGACTGAAGACTCATGTCTCTCCAAGAATCCTCCAAACGTTCAATACCAGATGGGGACTACTAAGATACCCAGCTTGTGGACTAAACAGCTAAGGGGATGTCAGCCTCATCAAAATATAGACTGCCATTGTTGGACTACCTGGGTTGTATCATGGAGGCCAGTACAGGGGGATCAAGACAGGATACATGCTTACTGGACTTCATTTGGGGGACCATGGGAGGGAAAGACCCCAATGTGGAGCAAAAGTGCAGGATTGATGGTTGTTTGGGATTGCCAAGGAGGAACCTTCAAGCACTTCCTCAAGGAAAACATGACATCTTTTAGGAAAAAATAAAGTCCTCCAATTCATGTGATATGTGTATGTATGTATATATGTATACATTTATGTATATATAACTATGTATATATGTATATATACTGTAGCAATATAAGTTGGAGAGAAAACAAGACAAAACAAAAACCCTCCGGAAAAACTCAAAAAAAGATGCAGGACATGTATGGCAGAGTGCAGGGACTTGGATGGGGTGGGGGGCATAGAAAGGGAAGCGACTCTAGATTCGATTGAGAAATGATGTATGACTTATGGAAAAAGTTTAATAATAGTAAAAAATTGGGAAAAAAATTTGAGAATCTTACAAAAGACATAGAACATTATTAAACTCTACTGAAGTTATAAAAAAATATGTCCACACAACAATATGTGCATGAATATTCATGGCAAAATTATTTATAGCAACAAAAAAACCAGAAACAACTTACAATGTCCATCAGCTGACCAATGGGTAAACAAAATAGATAAGCAACTGATAAATGGGTTTATCACTTTCAATGGACTATTATTCATCAATAAAAAGGAAAGAGGTATATAAACATCCTACAACATGGACAAGACTAGAAAACATTGTATTAAGGAAAAGAAGCCAATCACAATGAACAGCATACCATTGTATGTTTCTATTTATGTGAACTATCCAGAACAGGCAAATCTACAAGGATAGAAAGTGTAGAGTGGTCATGGGGCTGTTGACATTGGGTGACATGGAAGATGTTTGTTTTCTTTCACAGGTATAGGATTTCTTTATGGAGTAACAAAGATTTTCTGAAATTTGTGGTGATGATAGCATGATTCCATCACTCTTTAAGCTTTATATCTGTAAGTAATTTATGATCTGATTTACAACCCTACAAGATGTGTTATAAAAAGCCACCATTCCAATTACATTGCCATTTGTTTGGACATTTGTTAATGGCTCCTTGTGGGCTTGTATAATGTAGATTACAGACTACTGAAGATAAAGAAATAGTTGTTTTAAAAAAAAGGGTTAGAGAGATGGCCTAACCGTTAAGAGTGCTGACTGCTCTTGCAGAGGACCTGGTTTCGATCCCCAGCACCCACATGGCAGCTGAGAACCATCTTTAACTCCAGTTCCAGGGGAATCAGACACCCTCTTCTGAACTCCTCGGCATTGCATGACACAGGTGCACAAACCTACATGCAGATAGTACATTCATACACATAAAAAATAAATAAAATTGGAGATCTCCTGAGACCAGCTGAAGCACAGGTACCGGAGTGTGGGCTAAAGAGCACCCCCCCACCCTCCCACCTCATAGACATCTACAGAATATTCCACCCTAATACCAGAGAATACACTTTCTACTCAGCACCCCATGGAACATTCTCCAAAAATCGACCACATACTGGGACACAGAAGAAACCTCCACAAATACAAAAACATTGAAATAATTTCATGCATTCTATCAGACCACAGTGCAATAAAGCTCAACATCAACACCAGGATAAGCCCTACTGCCTACAAGAACACATGGGGACCAAACAATGCACTCTTGAATAATGAATGGGTCAAGGAAGAGATAAAGAAAGAAATCCTGGAACTGAATGACAATGACAATACAACACAACAAAACCTATGAGATACCTTAAAAGCAGTCCAAAGAGGGAAGTTTATAGCCCTGGGTGCCTACATTAGAAAAACAGAAAGAGCACAAGTGAATGATCTAACACTACAGCTAAAAGCACTTGAGAGGCAACAACAGATGAACCCTAAACGCAACAGACAGGAAGAAATAACAAAAATCAGAGCAGAAATCAATGAAATAGAAACAAAGAAAACAATACAAAAAATCAATGAAGCCAAAAGTTGGTTCTTTGAAAGAATAAACAAGATAGACAGACCTCTAGCCCAGTTAACAAAAAGAAAGAAGGAACAACTCCAAATCAATACAATCCATGATGAAAAAGGGAAATATCACAACAGACAGGAAAGATCAAGAAAATCATACGGGAATAACTTCAAAAACCTATACTTCTAACAAGTTTGAAAACCTAGAAGAATGGAATGAATATCTGAAATCCTGGGTATCACCAAAGCTCAACCAGAAGAGATCGACAGCTTAAACAGACTGAAGATGTAATCAAGAAACCCCCCAACGAAAAAAAGCCCAGGCCCGATGGTTTCAGGCAGAATTCTAAACAAAAACAATCAAAAGACCTACAAACATTATTATGAACTGTTAGAAGGATACAATCAAAGAGAATTCTCCCAAATTCCCTTCTATGAATCCAGCATCAACCTATTACCAAAACCAGGCAAAAGATACAACTAAATAGGAGAACTATAGACCCATCCCCCTAATGAACACAGATGCCAAATTCTAAACAGGATACTGGCAAATCGCATACAATTCACATCAAGAAGAATCATCCATCATGACAAGTTGGATGTCATACCAGAGTATGCAGGGATGGTTCAACATATAGAAAATAAATAAACAATCATAAACAGCATAATGTAATAACAGACAGAAAACCACACCATCATCTCAATTGATAGCTGAAAAAGCCCCTGACAAAATCCAGCAATCCTTCATGCATAAAGTCCTAAGAGTGAATTGGCTTGGAGGTGATCATTCCCTCAATGTAACAGAAAGCTGTATACAGGAACCACAGCCAATATCAGCATATAAAATGGGGAAATGACAGAAACATTCCCTTTATTTTGTTTTATTTCATTTATTTCAGTATGTTTGAATGTACTGTCTGCATGCAGGTGTGTGCAACCTGTGGTTGTGCAATGCCCGCGAGGTCAGAAAGAGGGTGTTGGATTTCCCTGGAACTGGAGTTCTCCTGGAAATTGGAGTTTTCAGACGGTTTCTCAGCCACCATGTGGTGCTGGGGATGAACCCGGGTCCCTCTGCAAGACCACTGCAGAGGCCTTCTTAACCACTAGGCCGTCTCTCCAGCCCCAAGAAAACATTCCTTAATTGTAGGAATTGGCAAGGCTGCCCCCTGTCACATTTTTCAATATATGCTTTGAAAACACTTGCTAGAGCAATAAGGGCAGAAAAGGAAATTTAAAGGAGACTAATTGGAAAAGAGGAAGTTGAGGGGCTGGAGAGAATGGGCTAGTGGTTAAGAGCCACTACTGCTCTTTGCAGAGGACCTGGGTTCGATCCCCAGCACCCATATGGTGGCTGAGAACCGTACCTGTAATTCCAATTCCAGGAGAACTCGCAGTTATCCAGGGAATCCGAGACACTCTTCTGACCTCTCCACGCGGCATTGCAGTGACATGGGGGCACAGACGTCTACATGCAGAAGTACATTCATAACATAAAAAAAATAAATAAAAAATTTTTTAAAGGAAAGAGGAAGTCAAGCTATCCCTATTTCCTGATGAATATGATTGGTTTACTTAAGGGATGCTAAAAACTCCACCGAAAACTCCTAGATGTGATTAACAGCTTCAGAAAAGTGGCAGGATAAACAAATTAACCTAAAAAAACAATGGCCTTTTCTTTACACCAAGAAACAGCAACTGGAGAAAGAATTCCCAAAAAGAGACCTTCCGACTCAAATAGCCTCAAAAAACAATAAAATAACCTAGGAACAAACCTAACCAAAGACACCAAAGATCTCTACAACAAAAATTTTAAACCTTTAAAAAAGAATTGAAGACATCAGAAGATGGAAAAACCCCATGCCATGGATTGTGAAATTACCAACTTAAAAATTCACATTTCAATAACATTTAGTTAAATAGCATTTTAAGATCTATTAAAAAAAAATCCCTAAGAGTTTCTTCACAGCTTGGGGGAAAAAAAGTCTTAATTCATTTGGAAAAACAAAAGACCCGAATAGCCAAAACACCCGGAGCGAAAAAGAGCTACAAGGGGGGGGATCTCTAACCAGACTTCGAACTATACTACAGGGCTATAGTCAAAAAACAGCCTGGTAGCTTGGCACAACACAGACCTGTTGACCAATGGAACAAAACGAAGAGTCCAAACCTGAGCACATACAATTTCAGCCATCTCCTATTTGACAAAGGGGGCAAGAAGACAAATGGAGAAAAGACAGCATCCTTCGCAGCAGTGGCTGTGGCAAAACGGGATGCAACCACTTGTAGAAGATGAATTAAAGCCCCTACTTCTCGCCCCTGTACAAAAGTCCACTCCAGATGGATCAAAGAACCTCAACGTGAATCCCCAAACTGCTGAAAGCATAGAAGAAAAAATGGGCAGCAAACTCAAGCATAGTGTAGGAAAAGACTTCCTAAATCGGCAGCAGCTGCACAAGAATTAAGGTCAACAATTGACACAATGGGACCTCTTAAAACTCAAAAGCTTCTGTACACAAAAGAAACAAGGAAGTGAAAGAAATCCACATAGAGTGGGAGGAAACCTTCACTGCAGAAACATCTGACAAAGTATTGATTTCCAGAATATATAAACTACTCAAAAAACAAAAAAAAAAAGAAAGAAAACAATGACCCACTCAACAGATGGAGCAAGAGCTGAACAGAGACTTCACAAGTGAGGAATAGAGATGGCTGAGAAACACCTTAAGTGTTCAACTCACTAATCATTAAGGAAATGCAAATCAAAACCACTTTAAGATATCATCTTACTCCAAATAAGACTGGCTAGGATCGAAAACAAATGATACCAAGTGCTGAGAGGCTGTGGGGAAGGGAAACACTCATCCACTGTTGGTGGGAATGTAAACTCATACAGCCCTACATGGAAGCATGTGGAGAATCCTTGGAAGACTTGGAAAAACTTGCCACCCAACCCACCATACCACTCCTAGGCATACCCTCAAGACTCACCCCACCATGGAGATACATGCACAGCCATGTTTATTTCAGCTCTCTTCACAATAGCAAGGAGCTGGAACCAACCAAATGCCCTCAACTGATGAGTGGATAGAGAAAATGTGGTACATCTACACAAAAAGACCCCCCAAAAAAAAAAAAAAAGACATCATGAACTATTGGCAGGAAATGGCTGGAGCTAGAGGACATCTTGCTGATGAAGTAACACAGTCCCAGAAAAGAAACGAGGAATGGTATCCCTCATCTATGGATGCTAATGCCAATTACCTAGTTGTAAGTATTTCTTGTGCATGGCTTGAGCTTTTGTCCAAAGCAGTTTGGGTAGTGATGCATATT
Organism: Rhizomys pruinosus; assembly: GCA_009823505.1. Lineage (NCBI taxonomy): Eukaryota > Metazoa > Chordata > Mammalia > Rodentia > Spalacidae > Rhizomys > Rhizomys pruinosus. Next base: position 1,108,376 of record VZQC01013203.1, on the reverse strand, counting down.
GGAACAACAACAACAACAACAGAAAGGACTGCATCAAAGAACTGCATGAAACAGTGAACTTCTGCTCAAAACAGTCAACTTCCACATGGAGAAATTTTGAGAAAGACTGAGAAGAGATGAAAAGCATGTTTGGCAGAATGCATGAGCTCGGGGTGGGGTGGGGGATGGGGGACACGGGTCTAGATTGATTGATATATTATATAAATTTAAATAAAATTAAAAAAAAGAAATATTGTAAAGATCATTCATTCTATCTCATCATCATCATCATCACATCATCTCCTTGAACTAGGATTAAACCAAGGGACTCATACTGCCCCAGCCCTCCGTTAAGCTTCTCATCTTTCAATTGATAAAACAAAGGTTTTGGGGGTTTTTTTGTTTTTCTTTTTTTTTTTTTTTTTTTTTTTTTTTTTTTTTTTTTTTTTTGTCTTTTCAAGACAGGTTCCTGTAGCCCAGCTGTCCGGAATTCACTCTGTAGATACGGTGGCCCTGAAACTCACAAACATCCACCTGCCTCTGCCTCCTGAGTGCTAGGATTAAAGGCATGCGCCACCACGCCCGGCTTAAAACAAAGGTTTATTTCACTAAGACAGTAGCCTCCAGCCCCAGCTAGGTTCAGGGTTCCTTAGTTTATTGGTAAAATGGAGTACAGCCCCTCTCTTTTCTACTCTTATTAAGCCTTCATTTGCTTATCTACTCAACAAATATTTATTGAATATAAGCCAAGGCAGGAAAAGAAAAAAAAAAAACAATCATGGTAGATCAGACTAGGGTAAGAGGAGTAAAAACAGAGGAATATAACTATGAGATTCTTAGAAGACAAAATGGACAGGTTTGGTGTGAATTAGTAGGTGAGCACTTACTGGCTGAGAAGAGGAGGCTGAATCTACCAATGGGACAAAAAACAGCAGCTTAAGAAGATGAGGGGGCAGAAAGGAGACAAAGAGAAGAGAGCAATACTGCAATCCTGGAGAAAGATCCAAAAAAGACAAACAATCACAATGCCAAAGCCATTGAGAGAATAAGAAGAGGAATGGAAAATTCCTCTGTGAACCAGCACAGAGAACTCATTGGGAATTCAGTATTTACAGAGGCCAAATCACAGCCAATGAGAACAGAAACACAGCGTGCTGCTCTGCATGCATCTTCCACTGTAGCACAGTGTGCTGTGGTCCTCACTAGGGGTAGGCAGGGCAGTGTAAAGAAATAACAAACATCCCTATGGCCATGAGTGTAATCCAAGCCAGATCTCTAGAAGAAATATTGTGACTCTAGTCGTGCAACCTTAAGAAGCAGTCCAGCTCAGCTGACTATTATTCCTACTCTTATAATTCTAATATAATGCCCTGTCCAAGGTCACGGATGAAGTTCGTGGTGAAAAAAAACTAAAGTAAAGCCAGGCACAGTAGTGCATGCCTGTAATCTGAGCACTGGGAGGTTGACACAGGAACATTACCATCAGTCAGTTCAAGGCCAGCCTGGGCTACATGCAAGACTTCGGTGAAAGAAAAGAAAAGAGAAAAGAAGGAGAGGAGAGGAGAGGGGAGGGGAAAGGGAGGGGAGGGGAAGAGGGGTGGGGAGGGGAGGGGAGGGGAGGAGGGGAGGGGAGATGGGGAGGGGAGAGAAAAAGGACAGGGAGATGGCTCAGTGGGTAAAGTGTTAACTGCATAGGCAGAAGGACCTGAGTTCCGGACCCCAGCACCAGCACCCACATGAAGCCAGGAACCATGACACAGGTCTGTAACTCCAGCATTGGTGGACACATCCAGGCAGACACCGGGGCTCACTGGTCAGCCCAGCTAGTAAAAAGGGTGTGCTCCAAGCTCAGTGAGGGACCCTGTCTCAAAATATAAGGTGCTTGGGCTGGCGAGGTCCTCAGTAGGTAAAAGTGCTTGACATGCATCTTAATAACTAGAACCCACAGTGGAAGGAGAAAGCCAACTCCCAGAAGTAGTGCTCTGACCTCCACATGTACACACACACACACATACACATACACACACACACACATACACACAAATACACATATACAATAAAAAACAAATATTTTAAATAATAAGGTGGAGAACAATAGATGTGGACAACTTGACATCTACCTCCGGCCTCCACATGCACATGCACAGATATGTGCCTGAACACATGTGCACATATAAAAATATTCTGAATATTTAAGTGAGGTCAAGCAGTATTCGACCTTCTATCACTGACTCATTTCACTTAACACCTTGCAGGGTCGTCCATGCTATCACAATGACCAGATGAGGTTCTCCTGAGGCTGAGGGCATCCCGTGTACATGGAAAGCACAGGGTTGTTTTTTCCATTCGTGTGTTGAATGCTTAGTTTGATCCCACATCTTAGCAATTGTGAACAGCACCAGCATTAGCATGTAGGCCCTGATGTCTCCAATGCACTGATTTCATTTCCTTGGATGTAAATCCAGTGTGGGAATATTGAATCTTATGGTAGTTCTACTTTTCTACTTTTAAGTTTTTTCAAGAACCGGCATACGGTTTTCCATAATGCATATAGTAAATCATATCCTGTTTGTTGAGGTGCTTTGAAAGATCTTCTAGTCAGTCATGGAAAAGACATGTTTTCCTCAATTTTTTGTATTACCCCCTTTCTTAGCCTGACTAATGGTCAAGCCCCAGGCCTCCTAGAGCCCAACCAAACCATTTGTCACAAAGACATGGGTTAATCCTGGTGAAAAAAATTAAAACAAAGCCAGGCATAGTAGTGCATGCCTGTAATCTGAGAAACAGGGCTTTTCCTACTGATCATGTCCCTGGCTCAGACATGGCAATGCCACAGAATGTACCTAGAAGTGTAGGTAGAGCCTAGACCTAATCAGCCTCCTGAAAACTCACCATTAGGCATGAGCTCCACCACCAAGGTTGGATAGGCGATGTTGGTGCAGCCAACTGGGGTTCCACAGTATCTCTTACACTCTGAGGGAATGACACAGGCTATTTTTTCTGGAGAGAAAGGAAAAGTCCTATCAGCAAGCATTCACTGGGAAAATGGTTCCAATGAACAACACATTCCTGCCCAACACCCAACAGGAGCATAGCTCCCAGCTAAGCCCTTCCACTCAGTGCTCCAACCCTTTGTCCCTGACACATTTCCAAGCTCTCACCAAGGAAGAAAAACAGTTCCCAGACAGAGAAAGAAAGGAAACAAAGAAATGGTCTGTGTGGGAACAGAGGAGGCACAGTGTTCTGTACTAACAGCTTGGCAATAACTTTCTCTCTCTTTCTCTCTCTCTCTCTCTCTCTCTCTCTCTCTCTCTCTCTCTCTCTCTCTCTCTCTCTCTCTCTCTCTCTCTCTCTCTCTCTCCTGAAAACCATGATAATCTATAGCTCTTAATTTTGAGGTTTATTTTAAACAGCTCTTAGCTGTACTGTCAAATGCCTAATAAATTGCCAAGATGTGGGAAATCTAGCTAAAAGGGAAATAGAAGCTAGGAGTGGGGGCGCACACCTTTAATCACAGCAGATCCCTGTGAGATCAAGGCCAGCCTGGTCTCTATAGCAAGTTCCAAATCAGATGAGAGACACTGTTTCAAAAGAAAGAAGGAAGCCCAGTATGGGGGTGTGTGCCTTTAATCCCAGCGCTTGGGAGGCAGAGGCAAGCTGATCTCTGTGAGTTCAAGGCCAATCTGGTCTACATAGTGAGTTCCAGGCCAGCTGGGGCTACAGGGAGACCCTGTCTCAAAAAGACAAATAAAAAAGAAAGAAAAAAAGAAAAGAAAGAAAGAAGGAAGAAATAGAATGGGAGGGGAAGAAAACAAGATCTAGAGTGTTAGAGAAAATTCTAGAAATGTGTATAGAATTCAGATGACCAAACATTTACTGAGTATTTAGCACAAGTGTATCTCATTTAGTGCTGCCCGTACAGCACCAATTCATTACACTACTATTGTATAAGTAAATATATGTGATGTCCATGAGCCAGTCAACTAGCTAAAACACTTATCAGTGTCCATGTGTGACTAGTTCCTGGATATTCTTTATCCAGTGGGGATACCAAAATCTGTATTTTGATTATGATATATGCATATGTTTCTATTCTACTTTAAGTCATCTTTACTTATATCTAACATCCTATAAATAGTTGTGGAAATAGTGCAGAAAAGCCTACATATTTTTGCTATAGATGCAAATTTGCTAATATTTTTGAGTCTGCAATTGGTTGGGTCCTCAGATGTGTAAGTCATGAACGCAGAGGGCGCTCTGTCTTTCTCTCATGGCGACCATCCAGTACAGAGCGTGGGAACTGGCTGGGCCATGCAGCCCGCGAGGTCACACTATTCGGCCTTCAGGGTTTTTCTGCCATTATTTCACATTCTCCAACAGTTCTGATTATGACATCTAACCAAAAATTATTGTATTAATAACAAGAGCATAGCCGGGCATGATGGTGCACACCTTTAATCCTAGCACTTGGGAGGCAGAGGCAGGCAATCTTTGTGAGTTCAAGGCCAGCCTGGTCTACAGAGCAAATTCTAGGACAGCTGGGGCTACAGGGAGACCCTGTCTCGAAAAGACCAAAAAAAAAAATAATAATAATAATAAGAGCATATAAATGACAATTCTGAGAAGTCACAAAAAGACCAAAGCAGAATTTATCACACTAGATAACAAATCACAGGGCTCGAGGCACCGTCGAGGACAGGACCCACAGAACAGGGCTCAGAGCTCAGGGCAACCCAAGAACGGCAGGCATCCCAGACATTAAAATTATAAAGATGTTATCGACGCCACTCCTGGGGTTGGGGCACAGGAGGAACTACAATGGAGCAACTATCAACCAGAAGAGGGAGCCCATCATCATGTTAGACTACAGAAGATGGGAAAAATGAGAAGGCAATGTCGATATGAGAAGCAGGGAGTTCACTCTCTCCTTCCACCATGTGGGCTCTGGGACTGAACTCAGGTTTTGGGCTCGGCAGCAAGCTTTACCTGCTGTCGAACAAAAAAAAAAAAAAATTTAAACATAAACAATAAATTGACTTTTTAAGTCAGAAAAGACAACCCCCAAAGTTATGTGTCCTCAATTTGCTCAGAAGCACCGGGAACAATGGTACTTAGTCATCATGGCATAGACAAAAGAGGGCAGAAAGGGAGCCTGCAGCTGAGGGGCTTCGGAAGTGCCTTAGAGCCGACAGAGATGAGGGCGGCCTGTGAGTCCAGCTAAATCACCTGTGTACAGAATGCGGCTGATCATCCCAGTCATCACCATGAGGAACATGGGCAGCAGCTTCATGTACCCACACAGGATGCAGCCAGCCTTCACGTGGGACATGTTCTTGGCTGAGAGGCAACGCTGAACGATAACCTGCCAGAAAACCCAGTGAGGACGGGAGCAGCCCAGTGAGGAGGGAGCAGCTGGTGAGGACGGGAGCAGCTGGTGAGGACGGGAGCAGCTGGTGAGGACGGGAGCAGCATGGGGAGGACGGAAGCAGCCCAGTGAGGAGGGAGCAGCCTGGGGAGGACGGGAGCAGCTGGTGAGGACGGGAGCAGCATGGGGAGGACAGGAGCAGCCTGGGGAGGACGGGAGCAGCTGGTGAGGACGGGAGCAGCATGGGGAGGACGAGAGCAGCCCAGTGAGGAGGGAGCAGCCTGGGGAGGACGGGAGCAGCCCAGTGAGGAGGGAGCAGCCTGGGGAGGACAGGAGCAGCCTGGGGAGGACGGGAGCAGCTGGTGAGGACGGGAGCAGCATGGGGAGGACGAGAGCAGCCCAGTGAGGAGGGAGCAGCCTGGGGAGGACGGGAGCAGCCCAGTGAGGAGGGAGCAGCCTGGGGAGGACGGGAGCAGCCCAGTGAGGAGGGAGCAGCATGGGGAGGACGGGAGCAGCATGGGGAGGACGGGAGCAGCCCAGTGAGGAGGGAGCAGCTGGTGAGGAGGGAGCAGCTGGTGACTGGACCACTCTCCTGACTTCCCAGCCTCCCTGTGCTGGGTCTTATCCTGGGTCCTCATCCGCCCACACAGACCATGGGAGCCCTCCCCCACCTTTGTCAATCCCAGCAAGCCAAAGACAGATGAGAGGCCCTGGCATGCTCCAGTCCACCTGCACGTCCAGCTTGGGTACCTGATCTGTGCACCAGTACCACAGGGAGAGGATGGTCATCCCAAAGAGGAGCCCAGGCCATGGGATGTCCCCAGTAATAGGATCTCGGAAGATATGGAAGGAGTCAGGCCTGGGAGTGTAGCATTCTGACTTGATAGTTGTGTTTCCATCAGAAACCAAGGTTGGTATGGCTCTCATGTACTTTTCCATGAAGGCCTCATACCCTCCTACTTCATGGAAAGCTGAAAAACATTCATATAAAAAAGGACATTGCAAAAACATTAGCTCTTTAGAGTGGTTTTTTTATAAATACCTCAGATGCTGAGAGAACACCAGTATCAGACACAGCCCCTGATTTGTGATTGTAGCCAAATGACCTCCCCTCTGGGTCTCAAGTTGCTCACTCATGGAATGGGATTATTAACTCTGCTCAGACCTCTTAAGAGATACTGTGAAGTTTCAAAGCAATAACTTGTGAAAGTGCTCCAACCACACACATGGTACAGAAGGGAAGGTATCTTATTTAGAGGAAGACCTTGGTTTGGAACCACATACAGACTCCTTTTTTCTTTAAACCCCTGTTGTCAGCCATGGTCCTTGAAACTCAGAACATAGATTTAGAGACACATGATAACCTTTGGGGCCCGGACACAGGCCTGCCACCTGGTCTCAAAGTTTCAGTGGGATATCCGAGGAGTGAGTAAGGACTCTGGAACCCTGCCACCACTCAGCAGTGTGTCCTCAAGCCCTTCTAGCCTCAGCCACACTGACAACACCCCTCCCACCCCACCCCTCTACCCCCCACTCACCTCTGCTCCCACTGCACAGCCTACAGCAAAAATTCAAATGAAAATTCCTAGAAAACTAAACTCTAGGGCATGGATAGGAGTCTTTGAAGGACATACAGAGGACTTTGCACACCTAAATATAAAGTGTAGCCAAGCGTAGTGGTGCACGCATTTAATCCCAGCACTTAGGAGGCAGAAGCCAGCAGCTGGGGCTACAAGGAGACTCGTCTCAAAATGACCAAAAAAAGGTGCATTTTATATCTTGTCATAACAGGCTAAAGTTTTCAGTGCTGTCTTTGTGCGTTTATACACAAGTAAAATTTCAAGAAATTGTAGGAGATGCCAACGTCCAATTTTTAAATTTTGTCAAATAAGGGCATTGAAATAAAAATCGCCTACCATCTGGCAGGGCGTGGTGGTGCACGCCTTTAATCCTAGCACTTGGGAGGCAGAGGCAGGCAGATCTTTTTGAGTTCAAGGCCAGCCTGGTCTACAGAGTGAGTTCCAGGACAGCTGGGGCTACAGGGAGACCCTGTCTTGAAAAGACCAAAAAAAAATAATCGCCTACCATCAACAATGTGTGAACATTGGACTTTGATATCAGAATGCAGCCATATACGTTCTCAGACTTAAAATACAACATGTGAATACATTTCACCTGGTGGGTCGTTAGCCTTATTTTTTCCCAGTTTCTCTGCAAATAGAACACCTGATTATCACAGGCCCAGACTGGGGACCACTGACAAAAGCTACAGAGAGAAAAAGAACATGGAACCCAGGTGCTCCCTGGCCCCAGCACAAGTCCTCCAGGAGTAAAGACACTTCCCCACACACCAACAATGGAGGGCAGTCTAGGCTGGACCACTGTCCTTAGTTGGCAGAGCATGGGGGCACAGAGACCAGACCTGCTTTTGTCTTCCTGGAACCCTCTACCTCCTCAGGCCTCCCTAGCCCCACTTACCAAACCCAGTCAGGACCAAAGACCCCACCAGCATGATCCCTGTCTGCAAGGTATCCGTATAAATCACAGCTGCCAGGCCACCTGAACAAGCAAGAAGATAATATATCTGACCACATGGAGAGGGTGACTGTCCTGCCTGCTTCCTTTTCCCACCCACTACCCTCTGTCGACTTCCTATGTGCCTTCTGGGAAGGCAACCCCCACCACCATCATCCACCCACCTTTCCTCACTTCCTTCCATAACTCTATTGTGATATTATGCTATGTTCCCATTTATGAAAATGCTTTCAAAGGCCTTTTGAATGGAGGTTTGTTTATGCTTGAGTGGAAAGAACCTGCTGGGAGCTTTATAAGCTAGGAGAGGGCTCAAATGGAAGTATCTCCAGATGAAGACAGAAGAGGGGCGAGCCGGTGATGGAGACACCTGGGGACATTACCAAGCCAGCATGTTTCAGAAGGCCACTTCTTTGGCCATGTTCTTTTGTTTAGTACCAGCTAAGCACCTTCTTTTTACTCTGTGATGCTGGAGATAGAACCCAGGGCCCTTTTTGTTCCAGGCAAGTACACTATCAGTAAATTGGACTCCTCTATATAACTTCTTATCCTCAAATATATGGGCTCCAGAAGAGTAGCAAGGTCCACTGTCAATCCCACCCTTCCAAAACCAAGCTCCTCTATATAACTTCTGGACTCCTCTATATAACTTCTTATCCTCAAATATATGGGCTCCAGAAGAGTAGCAAGGTCCACTGTCAATCCCACCCTTCCAAAACCAAGCTCAGTAACAAGCCTGCAGAGGAATCCATTAATACTCAAATGCCAGTGTCTCTGTCATTCCTCACCTCTTCCTCCAAATCCTCTTTGTATGTTTTTCTCCTTTTCAAAATGGCTCCCGGTGTAGTCCCATCAAATCTAAGGCCCCTGACTGGCTCCCTGGGATCCTGTGCCTGCTAATACTATCAAGCCTTATGGCCCACACTCCCCCATACCTTTCCAGTCATCACTCTCTTCCAGCCAAGGCTATCTGCTGGCTCACCTTGCTTTTAACCCATGTCATGCCCAATCCGGCTGCCATTCTCTGCACCCAGCACTCATCTGATTGTCCCAATATTGCTGCGTTGTCTCCCCAACATCCAGAACCAAGCTCTGCCTGAGCACCTGTAAGTAGTTCTTCCAACTATTCTGGCCAGCACCGGAGTATTCCCAGACCATTCACAGGATTGGCAGTGGAGACCTTGCAAATACACATTCTCAAACTGTTCCCTAGGTGCATCTCTCTTTGTGAAGAGAAAAAAACCCTGTCTCCTATTTCCTTTTATCCTTCACAAATGCCCAGCTCAGGCTGGACTTCAGCTTCTGGTTCACTTGAATGGACTCACCTGTGATCGTATAAAGAGCAGTGATTGCTAATAAGAGAATGATGGCCAAATATATATCCAGGCCCAAGGCCAGATTGATGAATATAGCCCCAGAGAAGATGTCTGCCTGGAAGGAGAAGAGAAGCAGAATTAGAAAGGCCACCTGGTCACAGGGCCCAGTGCCCTTCCTGGGTTTCCAAGCAAGCTTTAATAGTGATAATTGTTGGTATTCCATAAGAAAAAGGATTCCATGGTCAAAAAAAAATCTCTGAAATGCTGAACTAAACAAATTTAAGATGGCTTCTGTGCCACATGCCTTCCCTCTGCCTTTGACGTATGCCATGCACTGTGAAGCCTGAGAAGAGAAACATGGTACCTGAGTGTCACAAACAACGTCTGTTAACACCTTTAAGTTCCTCCCATCCCACCCCTCAGCCATTGCTCTTAGCCATTTGTCATGGTTTTTACACTTCAGTGTGCACAGGTTTATAAGATCTACTCCCTAAAAGCAAGTTGGAGTCCTTTACTATGAATGGGAAACCCAAGCCCAACCCAGGGAATGGAGGGAAACTCCCTGGCCCCAAAGAAATTCATCCTGACTCTCATATAACCAAAACATCACCAAGATGGTTTGTGATTCTATCTAGATTGGCTCATATAGTTTTCAGAGGACTTGTTCCCGCCCCACTTCTGAATTCACTGTTCTGGATACAGTTCTTCCACAGTTTGCTTTCTAATAGACTCTCCTTATAGACCTACCTGCTCTGATGGTGCAGTTGCTAATATAAACCAGCAGAGAGCGCCGAGGTCACCTAAAGTAGCTTCGTGTCTTTAAACAAAAGAACAGTACTAACAGAAGGATCCCAGTGAAGCTGTCCAAGTTTCAGCTGCAGAAGAAACTGAACTTCTGCATTGGAATGCATTGCATAAAATCTAGTGAATTTTAGGACCTGCAAATGAACCCAGTCAGACTCCTGGGAAAGGGGCTAACAGGATTAGACTCAGCTTTCCTGCATCCAATGTCTAGTCTAATCGCCCCCTGCTTACACCACTGCAGCCCCTCAGATCCTTCCACCCTCTCCTATGTTTTCAGTGTGTCCCTTAAAAGCTCATGAGTAGAGGAGCTTGAGAGATGGCCTAGCGGTTAAGAGCACCGACTGCTCTTGCAGAGGACCCGGGTTCGATCCCCAGCACCCACATGGTGGCTGAGAACCATCTGTAACTCCAATTCCAGGAGAACTCCAGTTCCAGGGGAATCCAACACCCTCTTCTGACCTCCGCGTCATTGCATGACACAGGTGCACAAACCTACATGCAGACAGTACATTCATACACATAAATAAATAAATAAAATTAAAAAAAAAAAAGCTCATGAGTAGAAAACGTAATCCCTAAATCCAAAAATTGATGCTATTTGCAAGTGAGGCCTTTGGGAGGTGATTAGAATTAAATAGTATCAGGAAAACACAACTCCCATAATGGGATTATTAGCTTTTATTTTATTTTATTTATTTTTGTATGTGTATGAATGAACTGTCTGCACGTAGATCTGTGCACCCGTGTCATGCAATGCTGCAGAGGTCAGAAGAGGGCATCGGATTCCCCTGGATCTGGAGTTCTCCTGGAATTGGAATTACAGGTGGTTCTCAGCCGCCATATGGGTGCTGGGGATCGAACCTGGGTCCTCTGCAAGAGCAGACAGTGCTCTTAACAGCTAGGCTATCTCTCTAGCCCGGGATTATTAGCTTTTTAAAAAGGAAAAAGATCCAGCTCACAAGCCACCTCTCACCATGTGATGACACAGCAAGAAAGCCCTCACTAGATGTCAGCACTATGCCCTTAGGGTCTCCAAAACTAAGAAATCCCTGCTCCTTATATATTCCCCAATCTTGAGTATTCTGTTATAGTAGCAACACAAGATGAACCAGGACACCATCCCAACTGAAACTCTAATACCTTGCCTCTACCGTGTGGCTGAATACCAACTCCATGTTTGTGTGCTATGGCTTGACCACCCCTCCTCCAAGAATGAACTGACCCTGCTCCACTAAGACGAGCCTTATGAAGACCCCCACATCTTAGCCCCAGTCCTTAAAGAGCTCCCTGCAAGATTCTCTCACCCAGGAAGACCCAATGCCATTGTCATCCCCGGTAAGGAAGGATAGGTAGAGTGAGGAGATATGAGAAGCTGGTCATACACACACACACACACACACACACACACACACACACACACACACACAACTTCTTGGAAGTGTTGAGCTAATAAAACTCTTATTCTTGGTGGTTAAGACCCCTGGCTGTTCTTGCAGAGGACCCAGGTTCGATTCCCAGCACCCAAATGGCGGTTAGCAACCATCCATAACTCTAGTTCCAGGAGAATCTGACACCCTCTTCTGACTGCCGAGGCCATTGAACAACACGGGAGCACTTATATACACACTTCCAGGAAATGCACTCATAAACATAAAATAAAAATCTTATTCTTATAATATGCTATTTGCATCTAATACAGATGAAGAAATCTCCCTGCTAGATTAAAAAAATAATAATAGATGGGGCTGGAGAGATGGCCTAGCGGTTAAGAGCACCGACTGCTCTTGCAGAGGACCCAGGTTCAATCCCCAGCACCCACATGGTGGCTAAGAACCATCTGTAACTCCAATTCCAGGAGAACTCCAGTTCCAGGGGAATCCGAGACCCTCTTCTGACCCTCCGCGGCATTGTACGATATGGGTGCACAAACCTACATGCAGACAGTACATTCATACACATACAAAAATAAAATTTTAATTTAAAATAATAATAATAATAATAATAATAATAATAATAGGACAAATTCTTCCTCCACAAATCACTCCTGTGTTTAGAGATGGAATTCAGCCTGGGGACCACAAACCTCGATACTCCAGCTGGGATTACCGTAGCTAAGTTAATATGGCTGGCCACAGTTGAGTGAATCCATGTTAGCCTGAGGGTTCCCAGGATTAGTTTTCAGTTCTCCCTCCTTCACTACCCTAGGAATTTTTCCCTTCATTTCCAGGGATTTTTTTACATTTTACCAAGGGTTTTCACATACATGTGTTATCTGGACCCTAAAAAAGTATTTAAAAGTAAATGATCATTTTTATGGAATATTTTATACAAAAAATACAGAAGATTTTTGGCCAAAAAAAGTTAATTAAAATAATTTGTGTATATAATTTTAAAACAAATAGCACAGAAAGTTATACATTGAAAAACAAAATACTACATATTTTAAAAATAATCACTGTGCCCAAAGGTGACTGCTGAGTGCTTCTTGTTCACCAGCGTCTTTTAAATACTTTTACTAAAAACCAGGAATCCATAATAATGTTCCCCAGCCTCTAAAAGTGATAATTATGGAGATGGAAAATGGAAAAATATTTATAATTTGATAGTTAAAGAAGGGGAAAACCAAAAATTGTGTGCATGTGTGTGTATGTGTGTGTATGTGTGTATGTGTGTATATGTGTATGTGTGTATGTGCATATGTGTATGTGTGTATGTGTATGTGTGTATGTGTGTATGTTGTGTATGAGTGTATGTGTGTGTGCATAGTGTGTATGTGTGTATGTGTGTATGTGTGTATGTTGTGTGTGTGTGTATGTGTATGTTGTGTATGTTGTGTATGTGGGTATGTGGGTATGTGGGTATGTGTGTGTGCATATATGTGTGTGTACGTGTGTATGTGTGTATGTGTATGAGTGTATGTGTGTATGCATGTGTGTATGTTGTGTATGTATGTGTGTATGCATGTGTGTATGTTGTGTATGTGTGTATATGTGTATGTGTGTGAATGTGTTGTATGTGTGCATGTGTTGTGTGTATGTATGTGTATGTGTGTATGTGTATGTGTGTCTTTTTTTGGTATTTTTGAGATAGCACTCATCCACTACTTGGGAATGCAAACTTGTACAACCCCTATGTAAAGCAGTGAGGAGAACTCTTAAAAGAATGAAAATGACACTCAGGAAGCAGAGGCAGGCAGATCTCTGTGAGTTCAAGGCCAGCCTGGTCTACAGAACTGGGACTTAAAAGGGAGACCCTGTCTCAAAAATACCAAAAAAAATAAAGAAAAAAGAAATAGGGGATGAGTCAGCCTTGATATAAATGACTCTTCCTCTAATCCTATGAGGCCACTTGCTTCACAGTTCATTCCAGACTGCTCCTTCCCCAAATTACCAATAACCCTGAGAGAGAAAGAGAAAAAGAAAGAGAGAGAGAGAGAGAGAGAGAGAGAGAGAGAGAGAGAATAGAGAGAAATAGGAGTGGAGAGAGAAAAGGGAGGAAAAATAGAGAAAAAGAAAAGGGGAGGAGAGAGAAGAGGGAAGAAGGAAGGGAAAGAGAAATGAAAGGGGGAGAGAGGGAGGGATTTGGGGCCAACTTGAAGTACAATTTTAAAAGTAGGTTCTTTTTTTTTCTTTTTTTTTATTTCTGTATGTGTATGAATGTACT
>VZQC01013203.1:1054614-1084015 GCA_009823505.1 Rhizomys pruinosus | reverse complement strand
TTTTTTTTTTTTTGTCTTTTTGAGACAGCATCTCCTGTAGCCCCAGCTGTCCTGGAACTCACTCTGTAGACCAGGCTGGCCTTGAACTCACAGAGATCTGCCTGCCTCTGATTATCCAGTGCTAGGATTAAAGGTGTGCGCCACCACACCCAGCTTAATGACAGTTCTTAGCCGTCATGTGGGTGCTGGGAATGGAACCTGGGTCCTCTGCAAGAGCAGTCGGTGCTCTTAACTGCTGAGCCATCTCTCCAGCCCCCTTGAAAATCTTTTGCAAAATACTTAGACTGGTCTAATTTCATCTTTAGTGCCAGACAAGGAAAAAAGCATAAGAAAAGAAAAAATAAAGGATGAAGGCTGCTGTTTTGATAGGGCAAAGAGCACTTCATAAGAACTGGAAAAGGAATAAAATATTTTTAAAAAAAGAACTGGAAAAGGATTTGGAGTGCCCCCCCCCAACCTCAGCGCATCCAGCTTCTCTCTGCCCTGTGGTAATGCAGACAGCATCTTGCTCGTGCCACAGAATACACTGGAGCACATAGCCGTATTCGCCATCCTCATCATGCACATTTCAGTAACACTGTGTTTTCGAACAAATTTACTTGATCCCAACACCATTCAGTGAGTTTGGCAAGGCAGGAGCTATTGTCCTCAGAGAGCTCTGCTGAGTTTAGACCTGCTGCCCAGGTCGCCGCTGCCCGGGTCACGTGCTGGCGAGGTCGCCGCTGCCCGGGTCACATGCTGGCGAGCCCTGCGGCAGAGCCCAGCTACCTCTAGCTACTCTCCTAGATTTCTTAGCCAAGGGCCTGTTTTCTTCCTCACATTTACTCGTGCTTTAACTTTTGCCAGGCTAGGGATAGAAAAAGACCTACCCAAAGCCCTAAGGAAGGTTCTTCCGGCTGCCTCCTGGGCTGTCAGAGAGTACCTTAATACTTCCGTGGTTGGGGGGGATTTTGTTTTATTGTTTGGGGTTTTGCTTCTGCTATTTTGTTTCATTTACCATCATGAAGAATTGACTTGAACACTTTCAAGGAAGAAAAAAAAATGAATTAAATTAATAAAAGGTTTGGCCCAAAGAGAGCCAAGGAGTTCTCAGCTTGTAAAGGCACCTGTGGCAGCCAAGTCCTGTGCAAAGCAGACCTGTCGTTCCAGGCTGCACAGGGAAGGGTGGTTAGCAGTCCACGATTAAGGTTAAACAGAGGATTAGCAATGGAAGGCCAGGGAAGCCCCGTCAAGCAAACACAAGAGTCTTGTGCTGTGAAAAGGACAGAGAACAGGAGGCAGAGGCCTGGTTTCTAACTCTATGTAGAGATTCTAAAATGGAACTTTCCACCCCCAGGATTTTCATCTTGTTGTTTGAATGTCACCTTAGAAAATCGTAATGGAAGAAGGCGAAAGAAAAAAAAAAAATCCTAAAGAAACACAATATCCATCCAGATTATTGTTGATGGTATTGGAATGTAGGGCCTTTGAAAGATAACTAAAATTAGATAAGGTCACTTTGGGTCTGTTTTACTGAGTTGTTATTGTTTTAATATTTATTTGGTTTGTGTATGAATTACTGTCTGCATATAGGTTTGTGTACCCATGCCGTGCAATGCCGCAGAGGTCAGAAAAGGGTGTCAGATTCCCCTAAAACTGGAGTTAAAGATGGTTCTCAGCCGCCATGTGGGTGCTGGGGATTGAACCCGGCTCCTCTGCAAGAGCAGTTGGTGCTCTTAACCACTAAGCCATCTCTCCAGCCCTGTTGTTATTGTTTTTAAAGAGAGTCCTGAGCTGACACAGACTTGCTATGTCTTGCCATGTGACACCTGCTGCAAGGTCACAATGCAGCAGATACAGGTCCCTTGACCTTAAGTTTTTCAGCCTCCAGAATCATTTGAGAAATAAACCTCTATTATTTATAAATTATCCTGTTTGTGACATTCAAGTCTTAACAACTAAAAGCAGACTAAGACACAGTCCCATAAAAAACAAATCTCCACAACATGGGTGCACAGACCTACTCATTCATATACATAGAGAAAAAAAAAAAAAAACGAATCTCAGGGGCAAGTGAGATGACTCAGCAAGAAAAGGCACTTGGTGCCAAGAGTGATGACCTGAGTTCAATCCCTAAGACCCACATGATGGAAAAAGAGAACCAACTCCAAGTTGTCCTATGACCTATATAATAATAAGATAATAAAATTTTAAATAATGTTGTAAATTTTTTTGGTCCTTTTGAGACAGGGTCTCCCTATAGCCCCAGTTGTCCTGGAACTCACTATGTAGACCAGGCTGACTTTGAACTCACAGATACCCACCTGCCTCTGCCTGTAAAATATTTTTTTTTATAGTCTCAGCAGTCCCTCCAGAGTAGGTGTGGACTTTCCATGTTTAAGAGTATCACATATTGGATTGAGTCAGATTTTAACTTGACAGGACACAGAGGCTGCATCAAGGCAGCCAGCCGTTAGACAACCCATTAAAGATTTCTTTTTCTTTTTACTTGACAAATAAAAATTGTATATATTGTGGGCTAGAGAGATGGCTCAGTGGTTAAGAGCACTGGCTGCTCTTGCCCCAGCACCCACAAGACAACTAACAACCATCTGTAACTACAATTCTAGTGGATCTGATACCCTCTTCCAACCTCCTCAGGCACTGCATGATGCAGGTGCTTTTACATACATGTAAGGCAATACACTCATATGCATAAAATAAAAATAATACATAAAATATTTTTACATTGTGTATATATTTATCATGCACAATAATGATGTTTTTAAATGTACATATAGGGGTTAGAGAAATGGTTCCAGGTTAGGAGCTCTTGTTGTTTTTCTAGAGGCCTAGGAATGGTTCCCAGTACCTACATCAGGCAGCTCACAACTACCTGCAACTCCAGCTCTGAGGAGAATCCAGCACCTTCTCTGGCTTCTGTAGTCACATGCATTCATGTGCAAATATACCCACAAAGAGACATATGCAGCCCCATAAATAAAAATAAAATATATCTTGGGAAGCAGAGGCAGGCAGATATGCATGAGATCAAGGCCAGCCTGGTCTATGTAGCAAGTTCCAGGCCAGCTAGGGCTATAGACAGATTCTGTCTCAAAAGGGCAAAAATAAATAAATAAATAAATAAATAATAAAATAAAATCTTTAAAATGGGTACACATGTAGGATGGCCCAGACGAGCTAGTCAGCATATATGCTACCTCATAACTTACTTATTTTTGTGTGTGTGTATGGTAAAAACATGTAAAATGTCTCAGCTATTTTCAAAATATAACCCATTGATATTAACTGTAATCACCATGATGTACAATAGATCTCTGGAATTTATTTCTCCTATATATGTGTTGTATCCATTGACCAACATCTCCCTCACCCCCAACTTCATAAGGGCCTCTGGTCACTGTTTGTTTCTGTAAGTTCACCAGGCACTGTAGCTCATGCCTGTAATCACTGTACTCAGGAAGCTACAACAGGAGGATCACTACTTTGAGGCCAGCCTAGGCTCATAAATATGCATATATACATGCCACACAAATACCAAAATTATGACGTCTGAAAATAAACTATAGGTTGATTCCAAAACGTGTTTAGGGATTCACATTTTGACAGTAAAGGTGTATGCAGGTAAAGAAAAATATTACTATAGCAATAAAAAGTATATTAAAAAAGAAAAATATTACTTTACATTCCTACATTACATAGCAAGTTGATACATAACTTCAGGTATTATATTTACTAAAAAAGAAAGAATAACAACAAAAAAGACTGGGTCAAAGAACTGACCGAAACAGTAAACTTCTGCCCAGAACAGTAAACTTCTACATCAAAAACTTTAAAAAAGATTGAAAAGATGCAAGACCTGTATGGCAGAATGCATGAGCTCTGGCAGGGTGGGGGCACGGAAGGGGGAGTGGGTCTAGATTTGACTAAGAAATGTGTGAAATGCACAAAACCTCAATAAAAAAAGAATAAAAATATTTTTATATTTCTAAACCAGGCATGGTGGCAAATGCCTTTAATTCCACCACTCAGGAGGCAATGGCACATGGATTTCTCTGAGTCTGAAGCCAGCCTGGTCTATACAGTGAGTTCCAGCCCAGGCAGGGTTACATACTGAGACCCTCTCTCAAAAAAAACAAAACCAAATCTATTTCTATAAGCTTCACTTTTCAAAATCTCACATATAGGTGAGTTCATGGGTATGTGTCTTCCTGATAATTGATTCCATATCTTGACTATTGTGAATTAGGCTTCAATAAACCTGCGAGTTTGTTATTTGTCTGATGTACTGATTCTATTTCCCTCAGCTGTGTACCCCGTAGTGGGGATGAGAGCTCATATGCCATCTTATTCCTCCATTAATCTTCTATTCACAGCAGCTTTTGCTGAGCTTTCACAAGCCTGTTATAGTTTCAACCTGCACCACAGCAGAGGACAAGAAGTTCCACCGGACTCCACCAGTTCCTTAAGGCATGAAATGGGCTTTCCCCTAAATAACAAGAAGGCTCAAGGTGCAAAGGCCACAGAAACATATAGTTACTTCTTGGTGGAACAGTCCAGACTGGAGAGTGAGAGGGGCAGCTTCTAGGCCAGCCAGGGCCCAGCCGCCAGGCCATGCACTCACCGAGATCTTGGTAAAGATGTAGAGCAGCAGGGAGAGGAGGGAAAGGTAGACCTGGATCCGCTGGCCCCCAAACCGCTTCCGCAGGTACTCTGGCATTGTCACAACCTGTATGGGGTGCAAGGGAGTTACAACTAGCCAGAGACCAGAGGGCCCAAAGCAAGCAGACAAAAGAGATCCATCCCAGTGTCAAAACTTCATGAGTTGTGGTCAGGGATCCCTTGTTAGGCCAGAAAGTCCACTGGCATCCAGCCACTTGTTTAATTCAAGCCCACATACCCTAGAAGTATCTAGGCCCTAGCACATAGTTGCAACATATTAAGTGTCCAATAAAGATGTTTTTGAATGAACACATGACTGACATAACTAAAGAGATAGATGCTTTCCCTGAAGAGGGTGTGTGTGTGTGTGTGTGTGTGTGTGTGTGTGTATCTATACATCATATTCCAAATAAGACAGTGGTGGCCTCTTGATAGTACACCAAGCAAGTTGGCCAAGGTAACTATGTAACTATGTGAATGTGCTATGATCAAAACATGTAATTATGTCCTATGTGAATATAATATGAACAGAACATGTAACTATGTACTATGTGAATGTACTATGGTCTGAACACAGGCAGTCCAAGCACCGTGGCTGCAGGCCTTCCCAGGCATTCTCCCAGGTCCTTTCTGCAAATTCCAGCCACACTTCCTTTTTGCTTCCTCTACCCTTAGCCTGTTGTCTTCTGGAACCAATGTGTCACCAGCAATCTGTGAGCCTTCAGGTGTAGTCTGCACTGTTTGTCCCATGTCACTTTTAGGCCCTAATGTAGAATGTATAAATGCATCCAATAAATAAATGGTAAACACACAGGAGGTGTTTGATATAGGTCATTACATGGGTGGCATTGAGCTGCATTTGACAGTTGAGTACCAGCTGCTTTGCTCACAAGCAGGAGGCGCTGGCGTACGCAAGTGAAGGGGATACTGTTCTTTCTCAAGCTGTTCCCCTTGTAGGGGCAGATGCAGACAGCTGCGTATCAAGAGCAAACAGCAGGGCAGGACACCGACATCCATGGTGAGGGTGCGGGACGCTTCAGCGGGGTCTGGATAGAGTGGAGTTGCTCAGGACCTTCCTAGATGGAAGAGTACCGAACCTGAACCAAATAGAGCCAAAGGGTCTGCTTAATGCTTGCAAGCAATTAGACTATTAAAACCTGGGAGGAAATGAAAACCCACAGCTCTTCTCTATCATTTACCCCATAAAGTCTCCTCTGCCCTCAGGAATCCAGTTTATATGTGTCCATTTGCTGGTCTGAGACTGGAATAGCAGACCAGGTACTTACCCCAGCCTTGATGTAAATAGGAACAAACACCCAGCCCAGCACGACCACCACAACCAAGGCCTGAAACAAAACAAGAGATGGACTGAGATCAGGAGAAACCTTGGACCAGCTTCCCTCGAGGGCCTCTCAACCACTGCAGAAAAATCATTGAAGAAAAACGCCCATGTGTGTAAGACTTTTCTTTTGTCTTTCTCCTTCCCTCTCTGTACCCCCTCCCTCCCTTCCTTCCCTCCCTCCCTTCCTTCCTTCTTTCCTTCCTAAGGTCAATTCTCTAAGTGGTTATTAGAGATTTTGCTACTTGCTTGGCCCACAGCAAAGGCATTTCGTTTCTGCCTCTTCCCTGGTTTTTTAAGGAATGAAATACCATTTAGAGAAGGAGGAGCAGAAGAAGAGAGGGAGGGAGAAAAAGGGAAGGAGGGACAGAAAGATGGGAACAGAGGGATGGGAGAAGAAAGGAGAGAAAGGAGGAGAGGGAGAAAGGGGAGATCTGGTTTTTCTAAGCCTCCAACATGGCTAAAAAGCTTTGTCTCTGTAACACCAAGGACAAGGAGAAGAAGCACTACTACTATCCTACCAGTGGGTCTCCTGTGCTGCTCTGGTGTGGGGGAGGCAGGAGCTGAGGGCCCCTGCACTCAGGATCCTCCATCTGTACTCCAGGCTGGCTCTGAGGATTTCCGTAACATCTCAGGATGCTCTGATCCTAGACTGAACTGGCTGGTTGCTAACACTCTGCAATGGTTCCCATGTTGGAAACTTAGTCCTTAACAGAGAGTGGTGGGATCTTCGTGAGGGGAGCTGAGCACAGTGGGAAATCCTTGGGTTTCGAGAGTCTAACTCACAGAAATGATTGGGGCACTTCTAATGGGACTCCTCGATAGGTCCTGAGGAAGAGCTGTTACAAAAGCATGATCCTGGTTCTATCCAACCTCTGGCTTCTTGCTTTGGGTGACAAACCTCCTCCACCATTTTCCATCTACAGTGAGGCTATGTAACCAAAGGGAACCTCACAAGAGCTTGCACCATGCTGTTTAAATGGTCAGCCTTCAAAGCTATGAACCAAATAAGTCTCTTTTCTTTGGAAAGTTAACCTGCCTCCAACATTTCACTAGAACAGTGAAAAATGAACTAATACAGGCTCCTTCTACCCTAGGCCACAAAGGCTCAGGTATTACTCACAATCCATTCAAAGCCACCGGTGGCAATGCCTGCGGCTGCTCCTGTCCCAGCCAGCCCCACAAAGTGGCCACTTCCAATGTTACTGGCAAAGAGAGAGGCTCCAATCTGGAAATAGAAAAATAAAGTCAGGTGAGTAACTTATACTTGAACAGAACACTCATAGCGGACCCAAAGCAAGAAAAGACATGTCAGCCAAACAAAGGGACTTGAGAGGTCAGGGGCCAGCTGGGAATCTGATTGTGCTAAAATTTGCAGGGCAGTAGGCATGGGGACACAGGACATGTTAAAATTTGCAGGGCAGTAGGCATGGGGACACAGGACATGTTAAAATTTGCAGGGCAGTAGGCGTGGGGACACAGGACATGTTAAAATTTGCAGGGCAGTAGGCGTGGAGGCACAGGACATGTTAAAATTTGCAGGGCAGGAGGCGTGGGGACACAGGACATGTTAAAATTTGCAGGGCAATAGGCGTGGGGGCACAGGACATGTTAAAGACAAAGAGGCCAGAATTGGAGGAGTGGCAGGGCACGTCTCCAGGTCAGAGCTTTCCTGAGTCTTTCGTGAGCCTGATACTGAACAGTTAGGACACAGGAAGTCCCACAGCCCACAGGACTCCCCTAGAAGTCACCTGCAAGGCTGTCTGCTCCAGGCACGGGCAGGGCCCTTCATCTCCTTATCCTCAGTTAGATCTGGTGACTTAGAGTCTTGTCTAAGATAGGCTTCCAGTGAATTCAGATGCTGTTCTTGAGAGAAATCACTGAGAAGCCATCTCTGAACCTCAGGCATCTTGTCAATAAACAGGAAGACATAACCAATGTTTCCTGGTGATCTATGTGAGTCCATGTACTTCAAGGGGCTGGAGAGATGGCTCAGTGGTTAACAGGCCTAGCCACTCTTCCAGAGGACCCAGATTCAGTTCCCAGTACCCATATACTGGCTAGCAACCATCTGTAACTCCAGTTCCCAGGGATCTGACTCCCTCTTTGGCCCTTGGGCATTGCACATACGTGTTGTACCTACATACATGCAGACAAAACAGTTATACACATAAAATAAAATTGATAAATCAAAATATTAATAAAATAAAAATAATAATTCTTCAAGTCCATATGATATTGTGATATTTTGGGTCTTTTTTTGAGGCATAGCCCAGCTGCCCTGGAACTCGCTATGAAGACCAGGCTGACCTTGAACTCACAGGGTTTGTCCTGCCTCTGCCTCCTGAGTGCCAGGATTAAAGGCATGCACCACCACACCCAGTGATATTGTGATTTTTTTTACAAAGGTCCTAGAGATCAAGCCACTAAGGAGGATCATCAACAGATGATCCAGCATCAGCCTTGAGACCAAATATCCATGTCAATGACCAGAACAGCACACAACATCGGCACAATAGCTGCACTTCTATCTTGGAGGAAATCAATGGTTAAACAATTGAATGTAAAGTCCACTCGATGGAAAGAAACTCATGTATGGTATTGTTAACATAGCCAGATGTACACATCCAGAGAGGTAATAGATCTTAGACAATTCCACAAGGTAGACACATCACTAGGCTAAGGTAACATTTTACTAACTACAAATTATATTTACAGACAAATATCCCAGACACGACTCAGATAAGAAGCTTTTTTTACTCCAGATGAGAACAGTACAAAGTCCCACAACTGGATACATATAAACATGGTCTGTGAATGCCTCATGCCTAGACGACACATCTACAATGCAGCCACTACACAAGACTCAAGCATCATAGAACAAGGACCCAAGAAGGTATTAACTACCTCTTAACTCTCATTAAGAAAGATCCTCCATGCAATAGGAGACCAGGAAACCAAAAGGGTTTGAATGGCCAAACCATGAAGATTAGGAATCTACAGAGTGTGTTCCAGGGACAGGCTGCCTGTATTCAGCCTCACCCACCCAGGGCTCAGGGAACATCGCAGAAGAGGAGACAGAACGATTGTAAGTGCCAGGGAGAAGATGAAAGACCAAATGGAAATAAATCCTGGGACCTGTTTCATATGAACCTACAGCATTGGTAACACCATATGCAAGACCCATGCAAGCTCAGTTGGACAATACCCAGCACAGAACTGCATAAATTGGTAGCAGAGCCCAACCTTGGCTGAGGAAATATTGGCAGCTGATGGTGGTCAGGGGAAGACCTGGCCTTCATTAGAAAAGAGACTCCATATAGGCTAACCAGAGCTCAGGAGAGGAGCTGGCACTGAGAAGTAAGCACGGACAGTAATTTGGCACAATAAACTAACATGAATGACAGAAAGTTTGAACTCTGGGGGGCGCGCAAGGGAGGGTGTGAAGGGAGAAGGTGGGGATGATGACAATTAAAATTGACCAAAAATTATATATGAAGCACATAAAATTTCAATAAAAATATGGTCTAGTAATTCACTGTTCAACAATTAAAAAAAAGGTCCTAGAGATTACCCAGAAACATAGACAAAACATTGCATCTTTCAAGAATGTACATGAATATCTAAAGAGAGATCAAGCCAGGCGTGGTAGCGCACGCCTTTAATCCTAGTACTTGGGAGGCAGAGGTAGTCAGATCTTTGTGAGTTCAAGGCCAGCCTGGTCTACAGAGTGAGTTCCAGGACAGCTGGGGCTACAGGGAGACCCTGTCTCGAAAAGACCAAAAAAAAAGAATGAAGAATGGAACTGTGAATAGGAATATCAACTGAAGGGCTGGAAAGAAGGCTGTGGTTAAGAGCACTTACAGCTCTTGCAGAGGACCCAAGGCTAGTTCCCAGCATCTACATCAGGCAGCTCACAGCCTGCAGCAACTCCGGCTGCATGGAACACGACACTCTCCTGGACTGTGCAGCACCTTCACATGCACATTCCCACATACTCATAACTTAGAATAAATCTTTCCAGGCTGGAGAGATGGCTTAGCAGTTAAGAGCACCAACTGCTCTTGCAGAGGAACTGGGTTTGATTCCCAGCACCCACAAAGCGGCTAAGAACCATCTTTAACTCCAGTTCCAAGGGAATCTGACACCTTCTTCTGACCTCCACGGCATTGCGCGACACAGGTGCACCAACCTACATGCAGACAGTACGCTCATACACATAAAAAATAATAAATAAATAAAATTTTTAAAAAGAATAAATCTTTCTAAAAATGCTTATTTATAAACAAAGAAAATATCAATTGAGTAAACAAAATCTTATAATGACTAATCACAAACCTAGGTCACTAACTGCATTAGATACTATTGCATCTAAGAACAAAAAGAACTCCTGAGAGTTCTAGAATTCTCCTGTATCCAGAAAGAGATGACACTACAGCTTTTGATAAGTAGCAAACAGTTCAGAGCTCCTTAACCTACAACAAAGATGTCCCAATAAACCCATCAGTCAAAAGCACATGAATACACTTGGCTTACAAAACACTATACCTAGCTTAGCTTAACTTATCTTAAAAGTGATCAAAGAGCTGGGCATCATGACACACATCTTTAATCCTAGCACTCTGGAGTCAGAGGCAGGCAGACCTCTTCGAGTTCAAGGCCAATCTGATCTACATAAGGACCTCCTGGCCAAGTCAGTGCTTCATACTGAGACCCTATCTCAAAAGAAAATGTGCTCAGAGAACTATAGTATCCTATAGTTGTGCAAAATCATCTAACATGTTATAATTACATGTTGATTCCTCATGTAATTTATAGACTACCATACTGAAAAACAAAATGGATGTATTAGTAAGCTTTCACAGCATCATAAATTCTAAAAAGTATTAGACTGAACCCTAGTAACTTAGGGGGCATCTATATTTTTTTTTGTCTTTTCGAGACAGGGTCTCCCTGTAGCCCCAGCTGTCCTGGAACTCACCTTGTAGACCAGGCTGGCCTTGAACTCTCAAAGATCCGCCTGTCTCTGCCTCCCAAGTGCTAGGATTAAAGGCATGCGCCACCACGCCCGGCGGCATCTATATTTTTATTCCCATTTTTAGTAATTAGATGAAAGGACACATTTTCCTAATGTCTCTAAATCTGGAACAAAATTTATATTATAGAAGAAGGAAGATACTCTGAGAAACCACACTAATTATGCCAGCCCGTGTCTCCAATCTGAGGCAGGCAGTGCCAAGCTAAGGCAGAAGGCTTCTTGAAGGCCCAGGTGAAGCAGATATCAGACTGACAAGAAGACAGTGCTGTGAGTGTATTCCCTCCCAGACCCAACCAACATCGACTTGGCATCTGCTAAATATGTCAAGTACTTTTCTAAACACTGGGGGCTTCATCTGTCAATAACACAGACAAAACCTCTGCTCACAAGAAGCTTGAATTCAGGAACAGTAGCCATAAACAAAGCATAAAGAGGAAGGTCAAAAAGTGAGTTCTGTGAAGAAAATAGAGTGTGATACAGTGGTTGCAGCAGAAAGTCAGAGAAGCTGTATTGGTGGTGGACACCTTGAAATAGAGGTCTAAATGACACAAGTCACCCATGCAGAAGTCAGCATGAAGGTGTCCCAGGGAGGTGAAGAGCCCCAAATAGCAACTTAACACATAACCAGGAAGCAGAAAGATACACATGTCTGCAGAGTTTGATCAGGAAAAGAATTATCAAGGCTAACTGGGAGGGCCATCCACTGAAAAAAAGGAACCAAGGGAAGGGACATTGTTTGTTTGGAAATATCTACTCCCTCTGATCAGATCAAGGGTGATGGAGATAACAGTCCGAGTTTAATCAAAATTTCCCTCCTAACATTCCTTAAAATGGTCCAAATCTGGAACTAATATCAATATATAAACAATAGATGATAGATAGATAGATAGATAGATAGATAGATAGATAGATAGATAGATAGATAGATAGATACCAAAGGGAAGATTACTGCAAGAAAATGCCTTCAGGCTTAGTGGCAGATGATTTTACCCACTTAACCATCTCACCAGCCTTCATGCATATTTCTGTCATGACACTTCACTATTCAGAAATCCTCCTGGACTCCTCTAACATGGGGATGCCCTCCATGGGTCTGCTAAGCAGTCTTCCTGACAGCTCCAAACCTAATGATGAAGCCTTATGAAGTCATCAAGAATTCAAGGCAAATTCCCTCCAGCACAAATGCAGCAAGAGCTCAGAATCCCAACTGGAATTCTATCTTGATCTCTTCCCATTTGGGTATTCATAATGCCTGTGAGCCTCCCACTGCCTTACATGAGCTGGTTGTGCAAGAGTCAATCAAGGTTATTGCTCAGCAGTTACCGGCACACATCTGCTCCTAATCAGTGTCCATTTTTTTGAGACAGGGTCTCCCTGCAGCCCCAGCTGGCCTGCAACTCACTAGGTAGACCAGGCTGGCCTTAAACTCACAGAGACCCACCTGCCTCTGCCTCTGAGGGCTGGGACTAAAGATATGCACCACCATGCCTAGCTTAAGGATGACTTCTTGACCCTTAAAGACAATTTATATTTCCAAGCCCTAAGTCCAGCATGATTTTATCTAGAGAGAATTCTTAGGAAGTTTATCAGGTTAAGTGGAATTATAAGGGTGGAGTCTTATAATAAGATTGGCTTCCTTATAAAAGAAGAAAAAGACACCAGGAAGCACTTACTTTCTACCCACTGCACACACACAATGAGGGCATAGTAAAAGGCAGGTCTGGGGGCTGGAGAGATGGCCTAGCAGTTAGGAGCGCCGACCGCTCTTGCAGAGGACCCGGGTTCGATGCCCAGCACCCACATGGTGGCTGAGATCCTTCTTTAACTCCAGTTCCAGGGGAATCCGACACCCTCTTCTGACTTCCGCAGCATTGCAAGACACGGGTGCACAAACCTACATGCAGACAGTACATTCATACACATATAAGAATAAATAAAAAAAATTTTTTTTAATTTTTTTTATTAATTTTTTTTTATTTCTGTATGTGTATGAATGTACTGTCTGCATGCAAGTCTGTGCACCCGTGTCGTGCAACGCCGCGGAGGTCAGAAGAGGGTCTCGGATTCCCCTGGAACTGGAGTTCTCCTGGAATTGGAGCTTCAGACGGTTCTCAGCCGCCATGTGGGTGCTGGGGATCGAACCCGGGTCCTCTGTAAGAGCGGTCGGCGCTCTTAACCTCTAGGCCATCTCTCCAGCCCCTAAATAAAAATTTTTTTAAAATAAAGTTTAAGCCTGGTCTACAGAATGAGTTCCAGGACAGCTGGGGCTACAGGGAGACCCTGTCTTGAAAAGACCAAAAAAAAATAAATAAATAAAGTTAAAAAAATAAAATAAAATAAAATAAAAGGCAGGTCTGCAACCCAGGAAGAGAGATTTTACCAGAAACCAACCCAGACAGCACCTTGGTCATGGACTTCCTGCCTCCAGAAATGTGATAAAATAAATTCCTGTTGTTTGAGCCACCCATTCTATGGTATTATAGCAGCCCCAAGCTAAATCACATAGCACTGCTTTGTGACCCCGACTCTCCTACCAGGATTTCATGCTGTCTCCATCTCATCAGTACTCATTAATGATGCTTTCATCATACCAATTTCCCAAACACCTTTCTCCATCCACTCTTCCTCCGTACCCATTTGAGAGTCCTGCACATCTAGGAAGGAACCTGTGGCGTGAGTCATCACGTCCTCTGTAACTTCCTCCCACCTTCCTTCTGAATTCAGGATTTTAGACTATCTAAAATTCTCCAGCTTGACCTTATTTCTGATGTCTTCCCAGCCCTCCTCATCCCCTGATGTGGCTCATATATCTATTACAAGTATTCCCATAGCTCACTGCCATGAAAGGAACAAGTCACACCAAGCCTAGCAAGTTGGACAAGATGGTAATTGAGAAAAATCACATATCTTATCACAAAAGGCAAAGGAGTCTATACATTTTGATTGGGGGAATTCATGATCATATTTGACTATTAAAATGTCCTATTATAAGTTGTCAGAAGGGGAGATAGAGAAATCATAGACCGTCTCAGAGTTAGGTATGTCTACAGATAACATAGTGTGAATCCCCTCCACAGCACTACCCTAGTGATGATCAGTTTCCACATGCATACCTTCAGGACAGAGATTCTCTGTATGACAAGGCAGCTGAATCTACAGTTGAACAATTCTAATTGCCAAACTGTCTTTAATCTTGAGCTGAAATCTATCCACTTCCTATTTCAACCCTAATGATACAGAACAAGTCAAATCTCCCTTCTTCAAGCCCTTCCGAATGTGAAGACAGGAGTGATACCCTACTCTATTACATATTCCCCAGCCTAAGCTTCCTCCTCTTAGATGTCTGCATCTCAACAGCTAAAGACTTAAATTTCATCACTGTTTTGCTCTCTGGTGCCCCTCAGCCCCACCCCAGGTCCCACATGGGCCTCTAACCTTAACAGACTATTCTAAACAGAAGCTGCCCAAAGAGAAGCAGCTGCCAGCCCTGGCTTCCCATCAGGTTGTAGCATCAGGCCACTGGAGCTGGAGTTACAGGTAGTTGTGAGCTGCCCAACTTGGGTGCTTGGAACCAAACTGAGGTCCTCTGCAGGAGCAGCAAGTGCCCTTCACCACTGCATTCCCCAATCTGGTTCGAACATCCTCTAGTTTCAAATCTCTTTTTTTTGGGGGGGGGTCTTTTTGAGACAGCGTCTCCCTGTAGCCCCAGCTGTCCTGGAACCACATTGTAGACCAGGCTGGCCTTGAACTCACAAAGATCCACCTGCCTCTACCTCCCAAGCACCACTACGCCTGGCCAAATCTCCTTTTAAACTCATCTCTCAGCCTTGGATCCTTGGCAGTAGTCCCAGTCTCTTGATTGCCCACCACTATTGGAGGATCTGCCTCTCGATTATTTGGACCATTTACCAAGGACAGCTTGCTTCTCACTGCAATTAGATTTCTGATAAGACTACTTGGTTTGTCTTAGTACAGTAACTCCACCATTAAATCTTTTCACTTCAATCCCTCCAGGGTTTGGTACAAATTAAATGGTTTCCTGCTAGCCTTCTCTAAAAGGGAAAACTACTTATACCCCAAAGGGAAACATCTGGCAACATCATTTCTCTCTACTTTTAATGTTAGACATCGCAAGCTAATGGGGATTGCACCTATCTCCAGAATCAAAGGCAGGCATTGTTTAGTGACCATTTCTTCAGTGTGTGACTCAGCCTTAGAAACAGGACCATTGCTACTCACAGAATGTTCTGCAGACCAGGGTCATCAGCTTCAACTGGGAGATTCTGAGGAATGCCACAACCCAGACCTACTGAATTAGAGTCATGGACTCTCCTGGTGATTCTTATACAGGGTGTAGTGTGAGAAGCCTCTCCTGGATTGTATTCAAAGCCATCTCTTCTAAGTCTTGTTTTGACTTCACTTGGAGAGCAGAGCACAGTCCCTAGCTACACAGTTAGAACGCTGAGATCAGGAAGTCAAAAAGGTTGCAGTGAAAGAGGCTCTCTCAAAATGCCTCTTTCACCTGCAGTTTTAGCAGCCTGTAACCATGGCATTTATCCTGCCCAATGGAAAATACTATCATGTGGTTGACCACGTGATCTGAAAGAATCTTTGACTATCTCACCGCTGAAACCCAAGAACTACTAAATTCAAATCAAGACTTCCAGAATGGGAGGCTGCAGAGGTGGCTCAGCAGTTTATAGCATGCACTGCTCTCTCAAAGGACCCAAGTTCAATTCCTAGCACCCACACAAGTTGACTCACAACTGGCTGTATTTCCAGCTACAGAGGGATCCAAACATCTCTGGTCCCTGAGGGTACACACACACACACACACACACACACACACACACACACGCACACACACCACACATACACACAAATTTAAAATAATGAATCTAAAAACTTAAAATTCTTTTTTTTTTTTTTTGGTCTTTTTGAGACAGGGTCTCCCTGTAGCTCTGGCTATCCTGGAACTCTCTGTAGACCAGACTGGCCTTGAACTCACAGAGATCCATCTGCCTCTGCCTCCCAAGTGCTGGGATTAAAGGCAAACACCTGGCCAAACTTAAAATTCACCAGGTGTGGTGGCACACACCTTTGGTCCCAGCACTTGGGAGGCAGAGGCAGGCAGATCTCTGTGATTTAAAGGCCAGCCTGGTCTACATAATGAGATATTATCTCAAAGGGGATGTTGGGAAAGTTCCCAGAAATGACCAAGACTGTCATCTGTAAGATTTCATCTACCCCACTGCCCTGTGAAATTTATGAGAAGAACTACAGCTGCTGAAGGCCTTTCCATGGTGGAGGCTGGTCCTGCCTTCTCCAACCCAGAAGCCCTGCAAGCCCCTGGTATCCTCTGTGCTCTGGAGGAATCCTATAACCACCCTCCCAGGGGAGCTCGGAGCTTCCCTGCCTCCTGATTTTGTTGGCACCACTTCTCTCTTCCTAGAACTCAAGCTCTGCCCACCAAAGCCCTCCCCTAGTTTTCCAAATGAAGCCCCGCCCCATCTCTCCACTGACACCATCCAGAGACAATCTCCTCTGATCTCGTCCCACACATGGCATGTTCTATTCTATGTTGGAACAGTAGTCCCCACCCCCACACATTCACAGTTTCTCTTTCCAAGGTTTTGCTTATCACAGTCAATAGTGTTCTGAAATATTATATAGAAATTTCCAAAAATAAACAATTAGCACTTTGAATCGCATGCCATTATGAACAACCGCATGACAAAATCCTATGCCACCCATTCTGTTATGCCCAGGCTGTGAGTCATCCTTTGACCAGTGTTTCCTTTCAGTATACACTATCTACCCAGTAGTCATCTCAGTTATCAAGCTCAGTTATAACAATATCTCAGTGCTCATATTCAGAGAACCCTTATTGTGGAGTTATGAATTCTCTGGCTGGATGAATGTCAAAGGCTTGAAAGAAGCCTCTCAAAAAGTTGGTGGAGGGCCGACTTGGTATGATCGTGTTTGACTGCTTGGCCTTGGTAGAAGCTTGCAGAGTTTAGCTAAGACTCTGCCCTTGATTGTTTATACTTAGAATGTAAACACAGGAATTGTTAGACATATTATTGCTGAAACCCAATGTCACTATATTCCCTGTTTACTTTTATGGCTAGGCCTGCTGAACCTTGAATTCTGTTTCTCTCCTGAAGCCTTCCTTACATCTAGCACGTATACATTATGTAGTTTTCTGTAATTGTCCTTGGAAAACCTCTGCAACCTGTGAGAGATATAAAAGCTTAAGGTTCAGAAATAAAACTGTCAGCCTTCCTTCGAGTTGTCCGTGTCCTACATCAGAGTGGTGGTCCAGGTCTCGGAACCTAGAGTTCCACACACTTATTTTACTTAATAATTGGCCCCAAAGTGCTAGAAATTCCAGAATGTCAAAAAGAACCTGCTTTCTCTAAATGACAAGGTAAACATTCTTGGTCTAATAAGGAAAGCGCATGTGTGTATGCTCATCGTCTGAAGATCTACAGTGGGAACAAATCTGTGTAATTATGAAGGAAAAAGAAGTTAATTTGGCCATCACATTTCAAAAAGCAAGACATAGCTACCATGAGTGAAAAGTGTTTATTTAAGGCAGAAAAAGCATTAAATTTGCATGTACATCTATAGGAAACAAATTGGTACTCTGTAGTTTCAGGTGTTTACTGGGTCTCCCAGAGCATATTCCCCACAGACAGGAGAAGATGACTGTAACTGCTTATGCACAAGTCTGTTACCCCAAATCTTCTAGACGCTGAAGAACATTTCTGCTTCTACTTAGCCCAGAACCTTCCTTGCACAGGGCCAGGACTCAGTAAAGCTCTCTGAGTAAGTCACTGGAAATCCTAATGCTTTCCAATGCCTTACTATGGCATTTGCTCCTCTGGCTGCATAGAGTTCAGACTCTTCACAGGGATGTGCTAAGGAGCGCTCTGATGAGGAAGAGGGAGTCACCTGGCAGACTAAGGCCTACAGGAAGTCCCAGAGGATAGAGGTGTGTACTAGAAGATAGGAAATCTCCCTGTGAGGTGTCAGTCTGGCAAGACCACACAGGGGAGGGACACCTATCTTCCAGGCTTTACTGTGTGTATGTGTGGTGTTTATATGTGCACCTGTTGGTGTGTGCCTATCTGTGTGCATGTGAGTGTGTGGAGCCCAGAGGTCCATGTCAGCTGTCTCTCTCCATAGCTCTCCCTTTCGTTTTTTTTTTTTTTTTTTTTTNAAATTTACTTTAAATGATTCACTAAAAATATGGTCTTATATAGATTGTTCTTTATATTCATGTATCAATCACACTATTCCTTTTAATTCGTCCTCTAACAGTATTGTATTACTACCTCAGAGGTTAAGATTATGGTTACCTTATTTACCAGAACCTTGGATAGACTCTTTGTTACTTCATGAACACTTTTTTACCTTTCTATAGATCAAAACGTTTCATTGATTAGATCATAACAGGCATTATTGGGTTCGTAACAATTATCACAATAGAAACAGTTTCAGGCATGACCCTACATAACTCTATACAAAATCATAATTTCATTACCAGATGGCACAACCAGTCACACGTCACTTTGGGCTCAACAATGACAGATTTGCTACTCAAATTTCTAAACTTCAAGATACTATTATCTGGTTAGGAGATAATGTTGACCAATTGTGTCAACAGTTAAACTTACATTGCCATTGAAACTTTTCTGCCTTTTGTTTAATTAATACCCTCTATAACTCTACTAAACACCCTTGGAAGAAGGTGAAGAATCATCTTCTAGTCCTCCGGCATAATTTCTCCTTAGATATTTCAGAGATACAAAAAGACAGAACAGACATTTGCTCATACTCCCCCTGAACTGTTTTCCTCAGATTTTTATGATGCTCTGTCGTGTACACTGTCTAAATTAAACTCAGTACATTGGTTTTCTGGAGCTTCATTACTCCCTTTTATAATTGGACTTTGCTCAATTCTTTTATTTTATATAGGACTCCGATGGGCCTGGCTGCACTCTTCGGGAACCCATGAGAAATTTATAGCTCTTGCTATTGGGCTTAACAAGAAATGGGGAATTGTGGAGTTATGAATTCTCTGGCTGGATGAATGTCAAAGGCTTGAAAGAAGCCTCTCAAAAAGTTGGCAGAGGGCCGACTTGGTATGATTGTGTTTGACTGCTTGGGCTTGGTAGAAGCTCACAGAGTTTAGCTAAGACTCTGCCCTTGATGATTTATACTTAGAATTTATACTTAGTATTAAACACAGGAATTGTTAGACATATTATTGCTGAAACCCAATGTCACTATATTCCCTGTTTACTTTTATGGCTAGGCCTGCTGAACCTTGGATTCTGTTTCTCTCCTGAAGCCTTCCTTACATCTAGCACGTATACATTATGTAGTTTTCTGTAATTGTCCTTGGAAAACCTCTGCAACCTGTGAGAGATATAAAAGCTTAAGATTCAGAAATAAAACTTTGTCAGCCTTCCTTCGAGTTGGTTGTCTGTGTCCTACATCAGAGTGGTGGTCCAGGTCTCGGAACCTAGAGTTTCACACAAATGGCGCCCAAAAAGGGACCTGAATGATCAACTGAACAGGCCACCGACTCCTGCAGAACGACGTAAGCAGCAACGGGACACCAGGTCAGGAAAAGTCCATTTGTTACATTAAGTCATCATTTTTTGAAGGAGATAAATGTTAAAGTTGTACTCTCTCAGTTAGTGGCATGATATAAAATAGTTTTAGAATACAGTCCATGTTTGAAGGTACTGCGGCACTGGAAGAAAGTGAAAGTAAATGTATAAAAGGCTTATAAACAACAACAAAAAAAAATCCCTCCAGATTGGTGGGTTTCATGGGCAATTATTCGCTCAGTATTGATAAGATTGGAGGAAAAAACATATGATATTAAAGCCTCAAGAGTTAAATCCTTACATGACTATGAAATTAATAAAGATGATAAAAGGCGTGTTTTTGCTGAGAAAGCTATCATGTTCAGTGAGGTGATTCCCTTGCAGGGGGTGGCTGCAGACACCTCTGGCAAGAGTTCCCTCCACCACCACCTGAGTGGTCTACTCCCCCCAAGGTTTTCCAAATCCAGCTTCCCTGACGGCTCCTTCTGCCTCTAACGCTCCTACTACTTCTCCTCAGATAAATTTCCTCACTACTTCACCTTTTCTTTTTTTTTTATTTTTTATGTGTATGAATGTACTGTCTGCATGTAGGTTCGTGCGCCCGTGTCGTGCAATGCCACGGAGTTCAGAAGAGGGTGTTGGATTCCCCTGGAACTGGAGTTCTCCTGGAATTGGAGTTTCAGACGGCTCTCGGCCACCATGTGGGTGCTGGGGATCGAACCCGGGTCCTCTGGAAGAGCGGTCGGCACTCCCAACCACTAGGCCATCTCTCCAGCCCATACTTCGCCTTTTCTAAATAGCAATAAATCTGTGCTGCCTCCTCCTCACAAATATCTTCCTTGGCGTGCTTTTCCAGGTTTCTTTAACCATCCGAAGCAGGGTATTAACTCTTGGAATGCATTGGGGTTTGATGTTATGACCAATCTAAAAAAGGTCTACACACTTTATGGAGCAACTTCTAAATTTAATAATTGAATTCTTAAAAACCTGGGCGAATAATTGGCTCCCGCATGATTTTTCATTTTTAGCAAAAATGGTATTTACACCTCAACAATTTTTACAATGGCAAATATGGGTTTCTGTTAAAGCTAAGCAATGTTACAGGATCATATTTCCCATGGTAGTCCTGCCTATTTAACTTATGAGATGCTAACAGGCACAGAGACAGTGGCAAATACTGAATCAGATCAAATCCAATTGCCTATGATGTACTGGATTAAGGAGGTAGCCATTAGAACATGGAAAAAAATTGACACAAATACACCTGGAGGATCTTTTGTAAAAATTGTACAAGGTCCTTCTAAAGATTATACTCAATTTATTAGTAAATTGAAAGATACTATTTTTAAAAAAAAACTATAAAAAATACTACTGTACAACAGATCCTTCTTAAACAACTGGCTTATGACAATGCTAATGAAGACTGCCAGGAAGTTATTAGACCAATAAGAGATTCAGGAACAACTATGGATTACATAAAGGCCTGTAGGAATATTGGCTGTATCAAACATAAGGCTAAAATAACAGCTCTAAAAACTTTTACAGTCCATAAAGCATCTGATGTTAAATGTTGCAACTGTGGCAAAATGGAACATGTATGTAAGGACTGTCCTGTCCCTAATCAACTTCCTAAAAACCCTGTTAATTCTTCTGCAGAAAGAAAGCCCCCTGGAGTGTACCCTAGATGCAAAAAAGGGGTTCATTGGCTTAGAGAATGTAGATCTAAATTTGATAAGGGAAAAAAAAAAAACCTGATACAGGTCAAAGACAAACTGCATCAGGGAAACTAATATAGGGGCCTGCCCTTGGCCCCAGACAAATTGAGGGAATACAAGCTTTAAATAATAAACCTAATATTTCATTATTACAAGCAGCTACTAAGGGCAGTGCTGCTATTGATATTCCAGCCCCTAAAACCTTGGAGTTACTTTTTATACATAATCCTCATAAAATACCAACAGGATATTATGGACCTATTCCAAAAAACACAGTTGAACTATTATTAAGACAAAGTAGCTGTACTATGTTGGGTCTTATAGTTCATACTAATGTTATAGATGAAGATTATCAAGGAGAAATTTCTCTTATGTTGCATGTATCCAGAAATCTTAGAGTTCCTAAAGGAGAATTTATTACACAACTGTTACTCCTTCCATATTGTCATCCTAAGAATAAAACTAATAATAATAAAACTGGAGGCTTTGGCAGCACCACCCCATTTGCTGCATTGACCACCCTACTCCAGGAACATTCTAGACCCATGTTGACGCTTTATATAAAAGGAAAGGCATTTACTGACATGTTAGATACAGGAGCTGATGTTCCAATCATTCGCACTGAGGAATGGACTGATTCCTGGCCTAAAGAAAGAGCCAAGGCTACTCTGTCAGGAGTAGGCTCGTCATCAGCTGAACAAACTTTTATCAGTGCTGAGATTTTATGAGCACAAGGGGCTGATAACATTTTAGCATTTCTACAGCCTATCACCCCACTGCCTGTTAATTTATGGGGACGTGATTTTCCACAACAAACCAATGCAAAAATCTCCACTCTTAAACCTTTTTCATAGGGGCCACTGAATTACAGCCACTAAAAATGAATTAGAAATCTAATGACCCTATCTGAACCCCTCAGTGGCCCCTTACTATGGAAAAATTAGCGACTATCAATGATATTGTGCAAAAACAACTCAAGGAGGGCCATTTAAAATTTACCACCTCACTTTGAAATGCCCCTATATTTACTATAAAAAAAAATCTAAAAATGGCACATGCTTATTGATCTCAAAAATGTTAATAACAGTTTGGTTCCCATGGGCTTGTTACAACTGGGCTTGCCCTCCCCTGCCTGCATCCCTGATAAATGGCCACTTATTGTTATTGATTTACATGATTTTTTCACTATTCCTCTCCACCCTAACGACCGTCCTAGATTTACATTTTCTTTTCCCCAACCAAACTACAAAGCTCCCTTGCAGAGACACCAATGAGCTGTCCTGCCCAAGGAATGAAACACTCTCCCACTATCTGCCAATGGTATGTAGATCAGGCTCTTCAACCTTTAAAGGCCAAATATTCTACTTGTTACATTATTCATTATATTGATGATATATTAATTTCTACTAAAAAAAACAGGATACTTTAGACACTCTTTCCAGAGAGCTTCTTTCTAGATTACAACAATATGGACTTATCTTAACACCTAAAAAAATTCAAAGTACCACTCCTATTTCATATCTTGGTTACATAGTAGACCGGACTAGAATCAAACCCCCAAAACTTTCTTTTGGACATGATAATCTAAAAACTCTCAATAACTTTCAAAATTTATTAGGATATATTAATTGGCTTTGGCCATCTCTGGACATTCCTTCTTCAACACTAATTTATTTTCTACTTTAAAAGGTGATTCAGTGCTTAATAGCCCTTGAGCACTATCTCCTGATGCCTTATTAAAATTACAACTAATAGAACAACAAATTAAGGATGCCTTTCTTCACAAAGTTGATTATAACTTGCCAGTACAACTTGTAATAATTCCCTCTACACGTACTCCCACTACTATTACTCAAAAATTATTACCATTAAAATGGGTTTATCTTCACTCAAAACAACAAAAACATTTATCTTATGTCCAATTAATAGGACAACTCTTAACTACCTCTCAACGATACATCGTATGCATGTTGACAAAGGACCCAAATATTATATTTTTTTTTATTTTTGTATGTGTATGAATGTATTGTTTGCATGCAGGTCTGTGCACCCGTGTCGTGCAATGCCGCGGAGGTCAGAAGAGGGTCTCAGATTCCCCTGGAACTGGAGTTCTCCTGGAATTGGAGTTACAGACGGTTCTTAGCCGCCATGTGGGTGCTGGGGATCGAACCCGGGTCCTCTGCAAGAGCGTCGGTGCTCTTAACCGCTAGGCTATCTCTCCGGCCCTACTAATCCATTTCTGATGATATGCTTATTAAAATATCTTTTTCGGGGGTGGTTGTCTCTTTTTTTTTTTTAATCTTTTTGAGACAGGGTCTCCCTTTAGTCCCAGCTGGCCTGGAGCTCACTTTGTAGACCAGGCGGGCCTTGAACTCACAGAGATGCACCTGCCTCTGCCTCCCAAGTGCTAGGACGAAAGGCGTGCGCCACCACGCCCGACGGTTGTCTCTTTCTTAAATTTTATTTATTTTTGTGTGTGTATGAATGTACTGCCTGCATGTAGGTTTGTGCACCCGTGTCCTGCAATGCCTCGGAGGTCAGAAGAGGGTCTCGGATTCCCCTGGAACTGGAGTTCTCCGGGAATTGGAGTTAACAGATGGTTCTTGGCCGCCATGTGGGGGTTGGGGATTGAACCCGGATCCTCTGTAAGAGCGGTCGGCGCTCTTAACCGCTAGGCCATCTCTCCAGCCCTAGAATGAATTTTAAATAAATAAAAATAAGAACCTGTTTCGTGTGTATTTCTGCCCTATCTTCAGATTTCTAAGACGTGTACAGGGAGATTGTATCTATGAACACGTAAGAAGGACATAATCATTGATCAGAATCGGAAGTACCATCCGTGCTTTAATCGTGGCNTTTTTTTTGGTCTTTTTGAGACAGGGTCTCCCTGTAGCCCCAGCTGTCCTGGAACTTGCTCTGTAGACCAGGCCTTGAACTCATAAAGATCCGCCTGCCTCTACCTCCCGAGTGCTAGGATTAAAGGCGTGTGCCACCACGCCCCCGGCTGCTCTCCCATTTTTTGAAACCAGGTTTCTCACTGGAGCTGGAGCTCATGGATTTGTCTACACAGCTGATGAGCAATCTCTAGGATCCACCTAACTCCACTCCACTCACCACCCAGCACTGGGGCTAAGGAAGACAGCACTGCACCAGATTTTACATAGGGGATCTGAACTTGGGTCTTCATGCTTGCACAGCAAGCACTTTGCCCAATGAGCCATCTCCCTAGCCTTGTAGGTTATAGTCTACCAGACAGGCAAAGCCTTTCAATGAGAATACCTGCTGTTGGCCAGTAAATGGGCTCTCCCTTATATTTCTGGCATTTCTAATTTAGAATTAAAATTTCATCTCCTTCCACCATACCATCCGAATTAGCATGGATATGAATGCTATACTTTTCCTTTTGATTCTACCTTAAGAAAATTATGAGAGATGTGGACAAAAATGTATATGCAAAGATTTCATTTGTGTGGCTACTGCTATACTATTAATAATACAGGAAAGTTGGGGAAAAAATGATCTTCCAACTACAGTGCCTGACAATAGGAAAACAAGTTGATAAATAAAGATTCATACTTACCATAGAATATTTTGTAGCCATTAAATTAAATAACAGCTTTGGAAACTGGTTATAACATGGGAGATGCTCATGATAAAATGTAAAATAAAGCCAGGTGTGGTGGCACTCACCTTTAATTCCAGCACTCAGGAGGCAGAGGCAGGCGGATCTCTGTGAGTTCAAGGCCAGCATGGTCTACATGGTGAGTTCCAGGATAGCTGGGGCTGCAGGGAGACCCTGTCTCAAAAAGACAAAAAAAAAAAAAAAAAGGTAAGATAAAAAAATAGCATATGGCCAGGCACAGTAGCACACACCTGCAGTCCCAGCCCTCAGGAGGCTCGGACAGAAGGATTGCCACAGGCTTCAGGCTGCCCTGGGATTCATAGTGGGTGCCATGTGGGTTAGGGCTAAATAAGAAATCCTATCTCAATAAACCAAAAAGAAGGGGGGAGGCAAGTGGAGTGGTGTACCCCGTAATCTCAGCACTTCAGAACTGAAAGCTAGACAATCAAGAATATGAGGCCAAAGTCAAAACAAAAACAAAATTAAAAGTTGTATGCAAACCTATATATGATATGATCTTCAACATGTTTAAATGCATGTGTGTGCATGTGTGTACATAACTGGATGGGTATGGCTCCAAAGTTACGAGGAGTTGTCTTCAGGAGAGAGAGCAATGAGGTTTCTTGTTGTTGTTGGAGGGATTGGGGTTTTTTGTTTATTTTTTTGTTTGTTTGTTTGTTTGTTTTACTTCTTTTTTTAATTTTTTATTTATTTTTGTATGTGTATAAGTTTGCATGTAGGTCAGTGCACCCATGTCATGCAATGCCGCAGAGGTCAGAAGAGGGTGTCAGATTCCCCTGGAACTGGAGTTAAAGACGGTTCTCAGCCGCCATGTGGGTGCTGGGGATCAAACCTGAGTCCTCTGCAAGAGCAGTCGGTGCTCTCAACCACTAGGCCATCTCTCTAGCCCCTGTTTATTTGTTTTACTTCTTAAATCAGAACACAGTTCTTGTTTAAAATCTCCAGCACTGAACTGAGACCAAAGCAGGCAAATAAGTTAGGTGTCAATGTTGGGGAAAAAAAAGACATGACAGTGTCACCAAAGCCACCAAGACGGCCCCAGAAATGGTGGAAGAAGAGAATCAATGCCCACAAGTAGTCCTCTGACCTCCACATATATGCATAGCACTTGTACCCACACACAAACACATGTTAAGTAAATAACCAAACAAATAAAATATGAAAAAAATCATTAAATACTAACTACAACTACAGTTTGGGTAACAAGAAATGGAAACAGACTTCTTAATCCATTCATCTGATGTTACAGCTAGAGGATGATTACTGTCAACCTTGTTACTTTCAAATGAAAACAAAACTACAACTCAGAGGGGAAAAAGTAATTCAAATTTACACATTAACTTTACCGTTACTTCCATAACTTAAGGGAAAGCAAGAACATGTGCACGCTCGGGACCCTGTGACAAGAGTCATGCTTGAAAGCACAATTAAGTGGCATCAATACGCCTTCCCCCCTCCTTCTGAACACTGTGAGCTCATTGATCTGAATCTAATCTTGCCTCTGACATAAACTATGTGACCTTAAACCCAGTTGCATGTATGCTTTGCATCTCAATTTCATCTATGCTAAACCAAGGATAAGAATCCCTGTTTCCCAGCTGAGGGTGGTGGAGTGTGCCTGTAATCTTAGCACTTGGGAAGTGGAGGCAGAAGGTTGGGAGTTCAAGATCAGCCTTGGCTATGTAGCAAGTTTGAGACCAGGCTAGGCTATATGAGATCCTGTTTAAGAGAGGGAAGGAAAGAGAAAGGAAGGGAAAGGGAGGAGAGGGCAGAGGAAGGGAGGGGAGAGAAAGGGGGCTAGGGAGGGGAGAGGAGAGGAGAGGAGAGGAGAGGAGAGGAGAGGAGAGGAGAGGGAAAGGGAAGAAGGGGACTATCGAAGGGGAGGGGAAATAAAGGGAGGGGAGGGGAGGGAAAAGGAAGAGAGAATCTCTTAGTCCACTCCACTAGGCATTATCAGCCTTAAATGAGGTGAAAAATGTGAGCAATCACTGAGAAATGTTTCCCTACATTCACTTGATCTTAGCCAAAAGGCCAAGAAACAAATGAAGAAAGTCCCCCTGCTATTATGAAGATATATTGCTGATGCTGTTACCAGCCTGTTTTGACAGAGTACTCTGAATTTCCTGAAAGAGACCAAGTTTTCTCTTTTCAGGATCATCAACTGACTGCTCAAATGGAAAATGTCCTCAACTAATTTCAGGAAACTGTTTTCTTGTTGAAGGCCATGTAGTACGCAAACTATCCATCACTCTGGATATGCCTCCATCACTCTGGATATGCCTCCATCACTCTGGATATGCCTCCATCACTCTGGATATGCCTCCATCACTCTGGATATGCCTCCATCTCTCTGGATATGCCTCCATCACTCTGGATATGCCTCCATCTCTCTGGATATGCCTCTCATTTCCTGCTTCTGTCCCTCCCTTGAAGGGACAGCACCATGTTTCTAACAAGGGCCGGGGTCTTCCTGATCCTGCTAGCCTAAGTACCATACCTTGAGATCCCATTGGAAAAATAGGACACAGAAAGAAAGCTGTTTTGTTATGTCTCCAAGTCTTGGGCCTGTGTTGTATTTAATGTCCACGACAGTTCCGTAAAATTGGCATTATGCTGTTTTCACCTCCATTTTACAGAGGAGGAATCTAAGGATCAAAGCCATGGAATGACTTGTACCAAAATCCCAAATCCCATAAACAAAGGTGACTGCAGTCTAGGGACACAGGAACAGAGCACAGCACCACGGTGTCTTCCTCCTTCTTCCCAGGTACTCACTCCCGAGTTCTCCTAAGGACACAGTAGAGTGATACCCTCGGCCCACCTCTGTGAGCCCTGCTGCACCATGTGCCATCTCTAGCATCTTTTCTGTTCCTCCTCTGACTCTCAGGAACTGGTCTCTTTTTTTTGGTCTTTTCGAGACAGGGTCTCCCTGTAGTCCCAGCTGTCCTGGAACTCACATTGTAGACCAGGCTGGCCCTGAACTCACAAAGATCTGCCTGCCTCTGCCTCCCAAGTTCTGGGATTAAAGGCGTGCACCACCATGCTTGGCAGGAACTGGTCTTTACTCTTGGTTGGCATCTCCTTTCAACAGGGAACGTTTGGAGAGGTTTGACCTTTGACTTTCGCCATCTCTTTCTGGGTTAGGACAGAAAATGGGGCAAGGCTCATATATTTCAATATTTTGTTTCCCAGACTCTGATAAATATTTAGACACAAGCTTTGCTCAGGAGTCATCATAATCTCTGTTTGCTCTGTGTGAGTTCCTGTCCCCAGAAACAACGGCTGGCTTTCATTCATTACCTCTGGGCATCCTCTCCCTACATGAAGACCCAAAGAGACAGAAAATCAGGAAACCACTGCCAAAGCTGGTATTTTCCCAGTGGTTTCTGGCACGAAAGGCAAGTGAGGTTTTCCAGTGGTGCTAGAGGTCAAGATTTTACCAACTCACCTGCCAATTCAGATGGGTGTATCTATGGAACCGGGTCCTTCATTCAGAAGTTAAGATCTGCATGTACTGTATCTCTCCAGTTCTCTTAGATCTTCAAATATCTCAAGCTCTTTCTACCTCAGGACCTTTGACCATGCATTTGTTTGTCTGTTTGTTCATTTGTAGAATAGAAGAATTAGGGTTTTTTATTTTAGGGAGTTGTTTTTTTTTCTGCTTGGACTGTCACCTTCCAGTTTTCACATAACTGATTCCAATTCTTTTTCTTTTGTAATTGATACATAACAATGGAGCATTTCAGTATATGTACTCAATGCACAAAGATCTGATCAGGGTAACAGGTATACCCATACCACAGATATTTCTATTTCTGGCTGGCCCTTATGACCCTTCAGATTTTGCAGGGCCTAAATGCTCAGTCCTCTGGAAACTCTTTCCTTTGTAGATTAAGGACTACTTTGCTCCTTCGCACTCTTGATACAAATACCTTTCCTAGCCAGGCGTGGTGGCGCACGCCTTTAATCCCAGCACTTGGGAGGCAGAAGCAGGTGGCTCTCTATGAGTTCAAGGCCAGCTTGATCTACATAGTGAGTTCCAGGACAACTGGGGCTACAGGGAGACCCTGTCTCAAAAATACCAAAAACAAAACAAAACAAAATATATTTCCTTCTGAATACTTAACCATTTTTAATTCTATGGGCTGGAGAGATGGCCTAGTGGTTAAGAGCACCAACCGCTCTTGCAGAGGACCCGGGTTCGATCCCCAGCATCCACATGGCGGCCGAGAACCGTCTGAAACTCCAATTCCAGGAGAACTCCAGTTCCAGGGGAATCCGACACCCTCTTCTGACCTCCGTGGCATTGCACGACACGGGTGCACAGACTTGCATGCAGATAGTACATTCATACACATACAGAAATAAATAAAATTAATT
>VZQC01013203.1:1024695-1054461 GCA_009823505.1 Rhizomys pruinosus | reverse complement strand
ATATAAAATAATATATATATATATTTTAGCTGGCGTGGTGGCGCATGCCTTTAATCCTGGTACTTGGGAGGCAGATGCAAGTGGATCTCTCTGAGTTCAAGGCCAGCCTGGTCGATATAGTGAGCTCCAGACCAGCTGGGCCTAAAAAAAAAAAGATACATATAACTGCAGCTCATTCTGTCATATGCCACATGCCATTGATATACAAGGAAAACTCTGATGGATTCTTTTTTAATATTTTGTATATTATTTTTATTTTATGTGGATGCGTGTATTGCCTGCAAGTAGGGAGGTGCATCTGTGTCACATGCAGTGCCCACTGAGGTCAGGACAGGGTGTCAGATTCCCCTGAAATAGAGTTACAGACAATTGTTAGCCACCATGTGGGTGCTAAGAATTGAACCCAGGTCCTCTGCAAAAGCAAGCAGTGCTCTTAACCAAACAGCCGATTCTCCAGCCCTCAGATGGATTTCTAATGTGAGTAACCCAAAGACTACATCTCAGCCAACAGTTTCAACACTGTGACTTCAACCAACTGGAAACATTGATTATAATTTACTCATTGCTTTTTCTGTCTACAGAAGAGCTAATCTGTTAGAAAACACTAGGAAGGCAGCCGTAGGAAAGGAGAGGCCGAGAGCTTAGGTAACAACTGAATGGCAGGAACTTGGCTACACACTGGTCAACTGATGCCTGGAAACACAAAACATGGATGGGACAGAAGGTAGCTATACATTAATCAAAGAAGCTCCTTT
This sequence comes from Rhizomys pruinosus, assembly GCA_009823505.1. Lineage (NCBI taxonomy): Eukaryota > Metazoa > Chordata > Mammalia > Rodentia > Spalacidae > Rhizomys > Rhizomys pruinosus. Next base: position 1,053,706 of record VZQC01013203.1, on the reverse strand, counting down.
GAGCCCAATGTGGACCTGGAGATGAGATGAATAACGATGATAAGCCAGGTGTGGTGGGAGATATGTGAAATCCTGGAACTCAGAAGTCTGAGGCAGGAGGGTCACAAGTTTGTGGCTAGCTTTGTCTACATAGTGAGACTATATTTCAAAAAGAAAGAGGAGAAAGAGGAGGGGGAGGAAGGAGAGGAGGAGGAGGAGAAGGAGGGGGAGGAAGAGGAGGAGGAAGAAGAGGAGAAAGAGGAAGAGGAGGGGAGGAAGAAGAGGAAGAAGAGGAGGAGGAAGAGGAAGAAGAAGAGGAAGAGGAAGAGGAGGAGGAGGAGGAGTCCTCAGAGGTGACTGAAACAGAATTGGAAAGAAGGTAAGAAGCCACTCTAGCCCAAAAGTATACACACAAAAAGGATGACAGGGAAAGGCAAGGAGAGGAAGAGGATGGAAAGAAGGAAGAAGTAAAAAAGACAGAAAAAGAGGAGAAGCAAGAGGAAGACAAGGAAGAGAAGAAAATAGTATAGAAGAATAAAATGAGAAGAAACAAAAAGGAAGTTTGGAGAGATGGCTCAGTGGTTAGGAACACTGGCTGCTCTAACAGAGGATGGGGGTTCAGTTCCCAGCACCCACATGGCAGCTAACAACTGTCTGTAACTTCAATTCCGGGGGATCTGACTCCCTCTTTTGGCTTCCGTGGGCACTGTGTACATCTGTGTACTTACATACATGCAGGCAAAACACTAATTCACATAAATTACAAATAAATAAGTTTTTTTAATTTTTTTATTTTAATTTTATTTTTGTATGTGTATGAATGTACTGTCTGCATGTAGGTTTGTGCACCCGTGTCGTGCAATGCTGCGGAGGTCAGAAGAGGGTCTCAGATTCCCCTGGAACTGGAGTTCTCCTGGAACTGGAGTTACACACGGTTCTCTGCTGCCATGTGGGTGCTGGGGATCGAACCTGGGTCCTCTGCAAGAGCAGTCAGCGCTCTTAACCACTAGGCTATCTCTCCAGCCCCACAAATAAATAAGTTTTAAGGAGAGGAAAAAGATAAAGAAAGATAGGAACCAGGTTATTTAAGAAGAAGGCGGAGACTGGCATTAGGAAAACAAGCATGCACTACAAAGGAAACATACCGTATGAGAAGTGCCAAATTCTAGAACACTTGACTCAAACTGATAAAAGCTAAATGGCCTGAGAGAGTGAGGAAGTAAAGCCATACCAGGCCTTACCAAGAAGTCTAATGCATGATAATTGGGCACTCTGATTAGGGCTTCTTTTCCCAGTCTTACCCACTCGCTGTCTGCATCATGTGACCACTGCACCAAAGAGCAGGACACAGCTTAAGGTCTCAGCAGCACCGAGAGGGCCACCACGAGACACGCCTCTCCTTCCCACTTCTTTTTTTTATTTGTTTACTTTTAATTTTTATTTATTTTCTATGTGTATGAGTGTTCTGTCTGCATGCAGGTTGGTGCACCCATGTCATGCAATGCCGCAGAGGTCAGAAGAGGGCATCAGATTCCCCTGGAACTGGAGTTAAAGATGGTTCTTAGCCGCTATGTGGGTGCTGGGAATCGAACCCGGGTCCTGTGCAAGAGCAGTCAGTGCTCTTAACTGCTGAGCCATCTCACCAGCCCCCTTCCCACTTCTTTTTTTTTTGGGGGGGGGTCTCTTTGAGAAAGGGTCTCCCTGCAGCCCCAGCTGGCCTGGAACTCTGTAGTCCAGGCTGGACTTGAACTCACAGAGATCCACCTACCTCTGCCTCCCAAGTGCTGGAATTACAGGCATTTGCCACCACACCTGGCCCCCACTTCTTTAATTCTGCCAATATTTATTGAGTGTTTATGTGCAATGCGAGGCCTGGAAGTAGTTATTATACCTAAGGGATTGAAGAAAAAGCTACAAAAAGTAAAGGATCAGCCTTCCTCACGAGACACTGAGATAAATAGGGGCATAAGCAGCCTCCTGCAGATAAAAAGGGATCTGAACAGGAAGGGCCGAATGGACTTGGGAGTCAAGTGAGACAGAAGTCCCACTCCTCTCAGGCTCTTAAAGGGCTGACTACTTACGTGTCCCTCCCGGGGCTTTCTCCCTCCACAGCTCTCTGCCTCTCCTGTGTCCATTTTCCCAGTTCTGCTCTTTCTAATTCCTGAATTCCCACCCACGTCTAAGGCCTACCACATTGTTCCAAGACTATGTGAACCTTCTGGTGGCATCATAAATAGCTGAACTTCAATTTGATTGCTAGGTTTTAGACACTTTAATGTTAAATTAGCTCAGACATGGTGATGTCTGCCATTAATTTCAGTACTGAGGAGGCTGACACAGGAAGATTTTGAAATCAAGGCCAGCCTGGACTAGAGAGTGAGGCTCTATCTAAAATAGGTAGGTAGATAGGTAAGTAGGTAGATAGATAGACAGACAGACAGACAGACAGATAAATAAGATATATAGAGATAGAGATACATAGATGATAGATGGATGGATAGATAGATAGGTAGATGATAGATAGATAGATAGATAGATAGATAGATAATAAAATAAAATCAGGTATATTTTCCTCAAGACAGTTTTTAAAGTTTGAGATGCTATCCTCTTCTGAAGGAATAATTTCAATCAGAATTTCTTACTAGCCCCAATTGAAAGACTTTGTGGTTTTCTTTGTCTCAGGGGACAAAGAAAAAAGAGACTTTAATAACCAGATGAACAGAGAGAGTTGTAGCTCTGTGACAACCTGGACAACCCGTGAAGTTAATCACCATCCTTACCATCCTTACCAAGCAAAATCACCAAAGATCCCATCAGATAAGTGCCATGACAGTCCTTCAAAAGGCTCCAGTTGAAAAGCAAAAAAACAAGAGATACAACTGAGAATGTACTGTCAGGCACTGTTCCAAGACTTTACATGTGTCCTGAAAACAACAAAGCTAGCCTTCTGCTTGTTTTCTTTTTTAAATAAAGTTTAATTGGAATGCAACTACTCCCATTCTTGAATGTATTTTATATGCCTTTTTGTGTGCTAGAGCAGAGTTGAATAGTCATGACAGAGATCTTCACTGCCAAGATGAAAAGGATTCACTATTTGACCCTTTGCAGAAAATTTGTCAGCTCTTGTCCTGAAACACTGTGATAAACTCCCTTTTTTATTATTCTCTAATAATAAGAGAAAGAAAGAAATCCTGGCTATTAAGGGTCACCCAGTTTGTTGTTGTTATTGTTACATTGTTTTTATTTTTGTTTTGAGACAGTCTCCCCATGTAGCCCTGGCTGGCCTAGAACTCACTATGTAGACCAAGCTGGCCTGGAATTCACAGATCTGCCTGCCTCTGTCTCCCAAGTGCTAGGATTAAAGGCATGCACATCATGTCAGGTTTTTACAGTTATTTTTTTTAAGGCAAGGTCTCTGTGTAGTCTGGCATCTAACTCAGGATCCTCCTGCCTCAGCCTCCAGATTACTGAAATTATAGGCATGTGCTGCCAATATCCAAACCAATATTTATTTTGTGATGGGCTGGTGTGGTGGTTTGAATGTGTATCCCCCATAGGCTCTAGGTATTCAGACGTTTGTCTCCAGTTGGTGGCGCTGTTTTTGGAGGTCTTGGGGTGTGTGGCCATGCTGCAGGAAATGTATCACTGGGGGCAGGCTTAGTGAGCTTAACAAGCCTCGTGGTCTACAGTTGTTTCCTCTCTGTTTCCTGTGCTCATCGAGAGATGTGACCCTCGGCTTGCTGCTCCAGCCGCCATGCCTCTCCAGCCGCCACGCCTCCCACCACAATGGACTCTAATTCCCTGGAACCGTCAATCGTAAGCTCAAATAAACTCTTCCTTTTATAAGTTCCTTTGGTCATGGTGTTTTATCACAGCAACAGAAAAGTGACTAATACAGCTGGCTAGAATACCTATATTGGTCTCCAACACTTATGCACTCCTCTGTGGTGTGCTATAGAATAGTACAATTTTAGTTTAGGAAGAACCTTTGAGTTCCCTCATCTGACTATCACATATAACAGAGGCAATACTCTAAAACCCAGTGAGGATAACATATTGCCAAGGTCACAAAATAGAACAAGCCGAATCTTTGGTTCCTTGTATGGTTCCCACTCTCAGCCTTTTAGAATGCTTGCTTGAGTGGACGGGTGTTATCAAGAGCTAGGTTCAGTGCCCAGTAGGATCTAACACTCCCATGGAGCAGCTCTGCTAATACACAGATGTGGCCAGACGTCTCTCTAAAACTGTGGGAGACGTTTCAGACGTTTCTCTTACCTCCAGCCAGGGTGCTCAGCTCCCAAGCTTCCCACTGTTCTTCCTCTCAGGTTCCCCACACCCTTCCATAAACAATCACAACACAGCACTCAGCGGGCTGTTTAGTTAAATGTGCCAAACCACAGTGCCACAGAAAAAGGGAATCCTGAATTACCAGCATTATGAAGCAAGCACCACTTTGGGGTTTCATGTTACTCTGTTGAGGTGCCTTTGGCTTGCCTGGTGTGTGGCTCCGGCTCCTGAGGCCTTCCCAGCATCTCTTGCATAAATACTGGCTCGTTTTATAATTTCAGCCATGCAGTCCTTGCTCCACCAGTCTGATGGGCCTTCACTTCTCTCCTCAGGACAAGGTGCCAACTCTTTCCCTCTCTGGCACTCACAAATTCTTTTAAAAGTGAGACCTTTACCCAGAGGGCCTCAATTTTCACCTGCCTGCATCATAAACCACTGTTTCCAAAGTCCACCTAATCCCCAGGAATTCCCAGAACTAGCGTTCGCATTGTTCAGTCTCCTTCAGAATTTATAAGCTCAGCTTTCCTCCCAGCTTTCTCATGGGAGACACCCCAGCCCTCCTGCTTCAGATACCAACTCAAGAGCAACATAGATCTCACTTCCAGAAACTTCTCTGGTACCTCCTTTTCCTAAACTGAAAGAAACTGTGCTAAAGGTACATGAAAGACTCAAAGGGCCCCATTGGGTGGCTCGTGCTCCAGCCAGCAGGTGGAAACAAGGTCTCTCTCGCTCTCGAGGGCCACTGTCCTCCCCAAGGTTCTCCTTGAGTCAGCACATTTGAGAACTAACATTCCTATTACGGCTTTATGAACCAATGTCAGGACTGAACTGACCTTTTATTTTATTTCAAGGGGCAATTAAGAATATAATTTTGATGCTGTTTAAAACACATCAGTTTTTGAGACTGGAATAATGGCTCACAGGTTAAGTGCACTGGCTGCTCTTGCAGAGGGCCCAGATTCAGTTCCTAGCACATGGTGGCTAACAACCATCTATAACCCCTTTCAGAGCCCTCTTCTGGCCTCCAAGGGCATTTTATGACATGTGTGCACTTACATCCATACAGGCAAAATAGGAATACACATAAAATAAAAATAAATCAATTTTTAAAAACATTTTCAACTTTTGCCAGGGGTAATGGTGCACACCTTTAATCCTAGCACTCAGGAGGCAGAGGCAGGTGGATCTTTGTGAGTTCAAGGCCAGCCTGGTCTACAGAGTGAGTTCCAGGACAGCTGGGGATACAAGGAGACCTTGTCTCAAAAAAAATAAAAAATAAAAAATAAAAGATAAATATTCAGCTTTAAATACAAAGTACTTAGCATGTCTCCTGCATGCCATGTTTTCCTTTAACTCCTTCTTACACGTGTGGGCTATGATGGCATTTTATAAATGATTTTAAACTTTAGAATAGAAACCACTGAGCATGTTCTTCCAAACTAAAAACTGTGTGCAAACAATGTTAGAACCATGGGGACAGGACACCTGCTGCTAGTTAATGCATTCTAGACAGGACAGGGACACAGCACCAGTGACATCCCCACAGGACAGTAGTCTAGTTAATGCATTCTAGACAGGACAGGGACGCAGCACCAGTGACATCCCCACAGGACAGTAGTCTAGTTAATGCATTCTAGACAGGACAGGGATGTAGCACCAGTGACATCCCCACAGGACAGTAGTCTAGTTAATGCATTCTAGACAGGATTGGGATGCAGCACCAGTGACATCCCCACAGGAGAGTAGTGTAGTTAATGCATTCTAGACAGGATTGGGATGCAGCACCAGTGACATCCCCACAGGAGAGTAGTGTAGTTAATGCATTCTAGACAGGACAGTAGTCTAGCAAGATCTGGATACTGACAAAACCAGTTGACATGCCAAGTAAACCGGCAAATTTCACAGGGTCTCACCTCAAGATGAAGAGCTACAGGCAATCAATGGACGCTCAGGAAAGGAAACTCCATGTTCTCTAGGGACTAGGCCCCTGAGAAGTTATCTAATTGTCTAATTCCAAGTAGGCAGCCCTAAACATGAGCACATATGAGTACTAAGAGTGGACCCAGTGCATTCCATATATATGTACATTTATAAATGTATGTATGTATGTATATGTAACAACAGTAATCAAAGAAGAGGACAAGAAGTTGAGATGGAATTGGAGGGGATCATGGGAGGAGTTGGAGGGGGACTGGAAGGGATGGAAACAATACAAATATATTATTCATCTATGAGATTCTCAAAAATAAAATAACTTTTTTAAAAAAGAAGTAACTTCTAAGCAAGTGAAAAAAATAAATAAAAATAAACTCGCAGCTTTTAAACTTGAATCAGCAGACTCTTATCAAATAAAATGTAAGCAGATTCCCCTTAAATTGAAAAAACAAAATTTGACTTGTTAGGGAAAGGGGGAGGATAACCCTGGAAACATTCCTAAGTGTCATAGTGAATATAGCATTAAAACATCACTTTAGAATACAACCACAACTTATCACATCTAACACACCAACTATCATTAAGACATACTATGGGAGACAGGTATGGTGGTGCATTACTTTAATCCTAGCACTCGGGAGGCAGAGGCAGGTGGATCTCTGTGAGTTCAAGGCCAGCCTGGCCTACATAGTGAGTTCCAGGCCAGCTGGGGCTACAGGGAGACCATCTCAAGAAGACCAAAAAAAAAAAAAAAGACATACTATAGGGAATAGAGATATGGCTCAACACTAAAAGTAGGTACTGTCCTTCCAGGGGACACAAGCTGTATTCCCAGCACCCACATCAGGCAGCTCACAACAACCCGTAACTCCAGCTCCAGGGAGTCCCAGCGCCTCTGGCCTCCTCAAGTATCCAAACATACATGCACATAACCACACAGATAAATAGACATATACACATAATTAAAAATAAAATTTTAGCCTGGCATGGTGGCGCACGCCTTTAATCCTAGCACTTGGGAGGCAGAGGCAGGCGGATCTTTGTGAGTTCAAGGCCAGCCTGGTCTACAGAGTGAGTTCCAGGACAGCTGGGACTACAGGGAGACCCTGTCTTGAAAAATAAATAAAATAAATAAATAAATTAATTAATTAATTAATTAATTAAATAAAATAAAATAAAATAAAATTTTAAAGCCTGCATGGTGGAGCACACCTTTAATCCCAGCACTCAGGAGGCAGAGGCAGGTAGATCTCTGTAAGTTCAAGGCCAGCCTGGTCTATATAATGAGTTCCAGGCCAGCTGAGGCTATAGGGAGACCCTGTCTCAAAAAGATTTTTTTAAAAAGAGATATCATTTCATCTTGATTACATTAATAAAAGGAAGTAAAGCTATTTTTCTTTATTTTCATATGTATATGAATGTATTGTCTGCATGCAGGTTTGTGCACCTGTGTCGTGTAATGCCTAGGAGGCTCAGAAGAGGGCGTTCGGATTCCCTGGAACTGGACTAACAGACGTTCTCAGCTGCCATGTGGGTGCTGGGAATTGAACCTGGGTCCTCTGCAAGAGCAGTCAGCACTCTCACCAGCTAGGCCATCTCTCCCGCCCGGTAAAGCTATTTTAAAATGCAATGTGTATGCAATAATTTAGCCAGACATGGTGGTGTGTGGGGAGCCAAGGAGTTCCTTTTCTTAGGCCCTCGAGCCTGAATAGAGTTTCAGGACCTGTCTTCAGAGTCACTTCGCATTCATTGAGTGACTCAGCAGGCCTAGGTCAAAAAGGGACTCTGCCTAGAGACTCGTGATTTGGCGGAACGATAAGCCCATTGGCTACACCAGAGTCGCCCCATCTCACACAAGCTGCCTCCTCCTCCTTTTGACCCTACCCGCGTCCAAAACCTAATAAAACCCTGCTCAAAAATAAAACGTGGTCAGCTTGATCAGAAATCCTGTCTTGCTGTCCGTTCTTTGTATCTCTTGTCCCCTCATCCCTCCTCTAGGCCGTCGACCTCCGTTGTATGCCCCGCAGGTCGGAGCAGTGGTGCATGCCTTTAGGCCCAACAGTCAGGAGACTGGCAGGTAGATCTCTGTGAGTTCAAGCCCGCCCCTGGTCTCATAGCAAGTTCCAGGCTAGCCAGGGCTACATTACGATGACCTTGTCTCAAAAAAAAAAAAAAAAAAACAAAAAAAAAAAAATGGGGCGGACGCTGGAGAGATGGCCTAGCGGTTAAGAGCACCGACTGCTCTTGCAGAGGACCCGGGTTCAATCCCCAGCACCCACATAGCGGCTAGGAACCATCTGTAACTCCAATTCCAGGAGAACTCCAGTTCCAGGGGAATCCGAGACCCTCTTCTGACCTCCGTGGCATTGCATGACAGGGGTGCACAGACCTACATGCAGACAGTACATTCATACACATACAAAAATAAATAAAATTTTTTTAAAAAATTTTTAAAATGGGGCTGGAGACATGGCTCAGTGGTAAAGAGCACTGCTGCTCTTACAGAGGACCCAGGTTCAGTTTCCAGCACCCACATGGTAGCTAACAACTGTCTGTGAACTCCAGTTCCAGGAAATGCTCTCTTCTGACCTCCATGGGCATTATACAACAGGTACATTTATAAACATGCAAGCAACATACTCATACACTTAAAAAAAAAGTGAAAAAATATTTTTAGGGGCTAGAGAAAGAAATGAGCAGTTAAGAGCACTGGCTATTCTTATAGAAGATCTGGGTTCCAATCCCAGCACCCATATGGCAGCTAACAACCATCCATAATTCCAGTTCCAGAGGACCCTCTTCTGTCCTCCATAGGCACTACATGACACAGGTACATATGAAGGTATAACACTCATACACATAAAATAAGACTAAATTTTTTTTTTGTCTTTTTGAGACAGGGTCTCCCTGTAGCCCCAGCTGTCCTAAAACTCACTCTGTAGACCAGGCTGGCCTTGAACTCACAAAGATCCTCCTGCCTCTGCCTCCCGAGTGCTAGGATTAAAGGTGTGTGCCACCATGCCCAGCAAGGCTAAATATTTTTTTAAAACCAAACAATGTTTTATCTTGAAAGTAGTGAGTTTCTTGCCATGGGGTAGGGTGGGAAGAGAAAGGAGAGCTTGGTGCAAACTGGAGCTGGACGTGCATTTGTCAGGCTTGTTGTAGGGGACTCTGAGGCACTAGACAGGGTGGGGGGTGCTCTGTTTTCAAAACATTGGGTAAATTTCAAGGTTCTTCTCAGCTAATTCAGGAGTCCACTAAGAGTTCATGCCAACTTTGCATCTAAGCCTGAAGGATAACACCACCCAAAAGAACTTTCTATAAGAGAAATGTCCTGGATCTCCACTTCCCAATACGGTAGCCACTATTCATAAAGAAGTATCATATGGGCTGGAGAGATGGCCTAGCGGTTAAGAGCGCCGATTGCTCTTGCAGAGGACCCGGGTTCGATCCCCAGCACCCACATGGTGGCTGAGAACCATCTGTAACTCCAATTCCAGAAGAACTCCAGTTCCAGGGGAATCTGAGACCCTCTTCTGACCTCCGCGGTATTGCACGACATGGGCGCACAAACCTACATGCAGACAGTACATTCATACACATACAAAAATAAATAAATTAAATTTTAAAAAAGTATCATATGACTTGGCAGAGCAATTTATCATTTTATCTAACTTTAACTTTAAATAACCAGAATAGCTCATGCTTACCATTACCCAACAGCTAGAGAATCTGCACTAGCTTGTCTTGAACTTTGAGATCATAGCAGCCTCTTTAATGCCTGCTGGTAAGAAAGTACTGAACTCCATACCATGAATAGATGAAAAGCTCTGACACAGAACTAAAGAAAGCTGAATGTATGTGCCTCTCTCTACCCACCAAGATATAGACAGACCACCTTGAGGAGCTCATCACAGAAACCAGCATTGCTCAGTATTCTTGGCCTGTTTAAGGATAAATATAAATGTGACTTCATGATCCCACTCACATGCAGAATCTAAAAATGTCAAAATAGGGGCTGGAAAGATGGCTCAGTGGTTAAGAGCATTGACTGCTCTTGCAGAGGACCCAGGTTCGATTCCCAGCACCCACATGGTGGCTAAGAACCATCTTAGGCTGGGTATGGTAGTGCATGCCTTTAAACCAGACATGGTGGCACACGCCTTTAGTCCTAGCACTTGGGAGGCACAGGCAGGCAGATCTCTGTGAGTTCAAGGCCAGCCTGGTCCACAGAATGAGTTCCAGGACAGCTGGGGCTATAGGGAGACCCTGTCTCAAAAAATGAAACAATAAATAAATAAATAAATAAATAAATAAGACAAAATAATAGAAGCAAAGCATAGAATACTGGGTTTGAGGGACTGGAAATTTCAGGAACCAATGCACAGTATGATTAATAATAGTGATGTATTGTATATTTGAAAATGGCTAGGAAATTAGATATTAAATGTTATCATCATAGAAAAGTATGTGATGTTATAATATGTTAATTGACTTTTAATGATTGTATAATATAGGTATAAAATATCAACATATGTTATACACTATAAATATAAATAAAAATGTAAATTTTTATTTGCCAAAAAAAAATTTTTAGAGAGCTGGAAAGATGGCTCAGCAATTAAGAGTACTGGCTACTCTTGCAGAGGATCTAGGTTCAGTTCCCAGCATCCACATGGTGGCTAACAACCATCTAGAACTGTATTTCCAGAGGATCCATTGCCTTCTTCTGGCCTCCATGACATTATGTGACACAAGTGCACATACACACATTACATGACACGGGTGCACATACATACATTACACAACATGGGTGCACATACACACATTACATGACACAGGTGCACATACTCACTTGTAGGCAAACACTCATACACAGGAAATATTTAAAAAGCGGTAGTTTTTAAATTTTTAAATAGAAATGATTTCAGGGAAAACCCCAGCAACTACAAAAATGCCAGTTATTAAGTTCCACTGACAAGTAGTTCGGCAAAGCCCACCAGGAGGGTGTGGTATGGTTTCCTGCTGAGTCCTCTGAGCTGTCTCCTCACAGGGGTGACTGTCTATTCTCTTCTCTTCAGATCCACCTGCTCTCACTCCTCATCAGGTGTATGCATCATTGCCCCTTCTTTCTCTAGCCAACCTAACTTGTATCTCAAGGAATTACATAGATCTAGTCAGTCAGCCATTTTGATAAGAACTTCATATCAAAATGGCCATTGGACTAGCTGATGAAGCAGCCAGATCTCTGTGCTGATATGAGAGAAAGAACAAGCTACACAGGCACGTGTCTTTTGACTAAGAGTTCTGCTCATGTACAAGCATCAGAGAGAAGGCCTCTTAAATACACAAAATATAAAATCCACCAAGAGATGAGAAAAACTTCATGCAAAGAGAAAATATAATTGGAGACAGCAGGAGACTCGTCCTGTGTCCATTCAGTGAGTGTTCTCGGAGCCTCCAGTCGTCAGCCACCACATAAAGCTGCAGAGACGGAGAAAGTCTCCAGAGACTTAAAGAGGAAAACGGTAAAACAGCAACTAAACACCTCCACCAGTGGATTTTCCACCATGTAAGAGACCGTGACTTCTCATAACATTCCTAGGAACTAATTATCATCAATTCTTAATTTATAGATAAGGAAATGGAAGCTGAGCTTTGACTGAAATTACTTTGACTTATGGGTTTTGTTTTGTTTTGTTTTGTATGGGTTGGGTTGAGTTTTAAGTTTGGGTGTTTTCATTATTACCCCTGCTTAGCCTCAAAAACACAATCGGGGCTGGAGAGATGGCCTGGTGGTTAAGAGCGCCCACCGCTCTTACAGAGGACCCGGGTTCAATCCCCAGCACCCACATGGCGGCCGAGAACCGTCTGAAACTCCAATTCCAGGAGAACTCCAGTTCCAGGGGAATCCGACGCCCTCTTCTGACCTCCGCGGCATTGCATGACACGGGTGCACAAACTTGCATGCAGACAGTACATTGATATACTTACAGAAATAAATAAATGCCGGGAGTGGTGGCGCACGCCTTTAATCCTAGCACTTGGGAGGCAGAGGCACGCGATCTCTGTGAGTTCAAGGCCAGCCTGGTCTACAGAGTGAGTTCCAGGACAGCCAGAGCTACAGGGAGACCCTGTCTCAAAAAAAAAAAAAAAAAAAAAAAAAAACACAATCAATACTTCTGAGTGCTAGGGTTACAGGTGTGCGCCACCAAACCCAGTTCTATGGCTCTGCGTTCTCTTGGCTTCTCCACACTGACCACCCTGTCCAATCTTTTCCTCTACTTATCCCTTGAAGGATTCCAAGCATTGTGTATTTAAAGGCTATTCCTATTATTATTATTATTATTATTATTATTGATTGTGTGTGTGCATAATGGAGGGCACATGCACCACACTGAGCTATGGAGGTCAGAGGCAACTTCATGGAGCCATTTCTCTCCCTTATATAAGTTCCAGAATTCAAATCAGTCATCGGGTTTCTGAGGTAAGCTCGTTACCTACTGAGCCATCTCACCAATCTCATCTTGTATCAAAGGTTATTCATTTAACACAAGAGATTAAAGATGCCCAGGGATCCTGGTGAACATAAGATTCATGACAGTGCTTGCTTTGGCAGCACATATACTAAAATTGGAATGATACAGAGAAGATTAGCATGGCCCCTGCACAAGGATGACACGCAAATTCGTGAAGGGTTCCATATTTAAAAAAAAAAAGATTCATGACAGTGGATCTAGCTGAGAAAATAGAATTACCACAACCTACAGGCAAGAAAAAGATGGGTTCCTAAAAAAAAAAATCATAAACAAAAAACATTCAGAGAAAACTTACCGGCCACCACACCATACTTCGGCCTGCCAGAAAGAAGCCTCCAACAGTCCCACGATTAGTGGACAACATCGCCTGAGGGGGAAAGGGTCAATTTTTTAATTAAAAATTCGAATTACTTTGTCAACCAGAAGAATGTATCTCCTCACAAATGAACACTTTCTTTTACCCATTCCACTTTCTGGAACACTTCACCTTTCTCACCCCTTTGAAACCTCAATATGCTCAACAAAGGAGGCAGGAACTTATATTTGACAGACAGGGAAACTGAGGCTCAGAATATTTAAACAACTTTCCCCAGAGCTAGTGTGTTAAGCATGAGGAAATGGAATTTTTTATGTCTTTCTTACAAGCACATCAAGGTACTCAATGAAATATTACACCTTTGAAAAGAACTATAGGGTATGTAAATTACCTCTCAATAAAATTGTTACCCCCCTCCAATCAAAATGCTATAAGAATGCAAAGACCAGACATTCAAACTCAGTTTAAATCTTTCTGGGGAGATAGTAGGACCAAGCTAGAGTCATTACTTTGCAATATTTTATGACCAATAAGTTCAGAGGGAATGAGGAGACACCTTCTGATGTCAAGAAACACTTCACAGAGGGCAGATTTCAGCAAATCCTAAAGGAAGAAAGAGGCTTTATTAGTATGAGGAAAAAGGGGGTGGATTTTTGACCACAGGAATAGCAGATTCAAGATCTCAAGGCAGAGCAGCATGCAGTGTGCAGAGGAGCAGAGGCAAAGGATATTAGTGGTTAAACCTGGCTGGGGCACATGAAGGGAGGGAGGGAGAAAAGCAAGTCGACCACAAGGTGTCAAGTGCCAAAGGAAAAACTGCAGGCTTTCTTCCCAGGCAGGAGGGCAGCACTGAAGGCTTGCGTGATGACCAGCCCTTCTCACGGCTCCACTGCAGTTGCTACCTCTGAGCCTGCAGTTGTTCCTGGACTCAGCTCAGGTTCAGGCCCAGACCTGGTGCTCCAGCATGGGAACAGTGCCGCTGGCCTGGCCTCTAGCCTCCTTCCCCTGTCTTCCTCTGGCATTGGCTTGTTTTAATTCAACACTTGTAAGTCTCCCTGAAAATAATGACTTGCCCCATCAGTGGCCAAAAGGAACTAACCTATGATGTCCTTCCAGCAGCAAACAAGTCTGCAGCAGGTGGCACACTGCTAGGTGTTTAGACTGCACTGATGTACTGGCTTAGTCCTTTACAAAGCAGGACCCTCATGTATCCAATCAACACAGATTTATTGAGCAATCTTGTGTACCAGGAAGTACCAGGGAGAATACTCGAGTCTTTCTTAAATCCTGGTAAAGTCTTCTCTCTGACAGGTGGGAGACTCTGAAGACTTTGTGTTTTTCATAGGAATAACAAGATGACCAACAGATCTAAGAAGAGAAGGTAGCTAGGACTGGAACAGAAATAAACGCCAAAGTCTCAGGCCCCAGAAGACAGCTGAGAAAGACCACTCTGAAGGCAATTCTTAAATCCAAGAACAGTGATGTCATCCAGGCATGACTGGGAGGACAGGAAATGTGGGTTTAGGGCGCAGTTAATCTCAGAGCTGAATAATTTAAGGGAAGACTGTGAGGGCCGCGTCTAGAGTAGGCAATTAGAACAACTCAGGAAAGAGGTCAGTGATGCCGTGGGCCTCCCAACCTGCCCGTCAAGGACCCTCAAATGTCACTTCCTGGTGAAATCCTACGCAACTTTTCCCTCTCCTATGACCTCCTCCCCTCCACAAGCAACGATATTCTCTCCTCTGAATACCTAGAGAACTCCATTGACTCCTTCATAATCTTACTCATTTTTTTTATTAGTATATATTAATAGTATATATTAATAGTATAAAACAATGGGTTTTAATATGACATTTTCATCCACTGTATTTTTTTTTTTTTGTATTTTTGAGATAGTGTCTCCCTTTAGTCCCAGCTGGCCTGGAGCTCGTTCTGTAGACCAGGCTGGCCTTGAACTCACAGAGATCCGCCTGCCTCTGCCTCTCGAGTGCTGGGATTAAAGGCATGTACCACCACACCCGGCCCATCCACTGTAATTTTTTTAACTTGGTGTTAGCACATGACAAATGTTTAATCTCCCATAAGGCTTAGCAAATGCCTTCTGCATAAGAAACACTATCTCATGCTCAAGAGATACATAAAGGAAACTCTGGGTTTGAGGTCCCACTTTGCAAACTGTGGCATTAAATTCACCTGGCTAGCCACGACCATAGGAGAAAACTCACAAGTGGAAGCTGTAGAAGCACAACTACAGATTCACTGGGTTTTTTATTTCTCAATAGAATAAAGACATCTTTGAACTTAAGGAAGGATCTTCAGATCTGTTTAAATAAGAAACAGATTAAGAAACTGGAGTGTTCAGCCTAGAAAGGGAAGACATAGGTGTAGCCTTCTGGTATGTGAAGGGGGCAGGAATGCTCAGCGCAGCCTACAGAGGGCGCAACCAGGCAGAACATAAGAGCCCAAGGATGTGAGGTCCAGGCAGAATGTAAGAGCCCAAGGATGTGAGGTCCAGGCAGAACGTAAGAGCCTAAGGATGTGAGGTCCGAGCTGGCTCCCAGGAAGGATTTCCTCTTTTACAAAGCTGTCCAGAGATGGAAACAGAGCAACTAGGGACAGATTATATTTGATTTATATCTATATTTGAGTTATAGCTGTTGGCAACTTGTCAAAATGATTTTGTCAAATAATTCAATGAAGTGATGTCAGCACATCCTTTCCCAAGATTTAGAGACCACTGTAGGAGAAGAGACTGTAAGAAGCAGAAGCTGGGGCAGCTAGAGGTGGCAGAGTCTTCCAGGCCAGCAGGACTGCTGCACTCATGAACGCACACCAGCAGTGCTTGCTTACAAAAGAGCAAGCCAGTCAACAATCCAGCATGGAGTGGAAGGAAGGGCTCACAGAGTCTCCATCCCTACCTGAGAAGCTATGGACAAGCTGGTAGCTTCTGTGAGAGAAAGAGTCAGCTTTCTTTAAAGATGTTGCTCCTGGTAGGCCAACCAGGCTCCCGTGGATGGCCCAGGAGTATATATCCAGAAAAAATTAGAGTTGATGGGTTATTTTTTAAAGGGGGGGACAAAAAGGGAGGTGGAATGGCGGTATATCTAGGACAAGTTAGGGTCAGGAGTGAATATAATTAAAATATATTATATGAAATTCTCAAAGAATTAACAAAAAATCTTTGTAAAGAGATATATCTGGGTGTGGTGGCATACACCTTTACTCCTAGCACTGGGGAGGCAGAGGCAGGCAGATCTCTGTGAGATTGAGGCCAGCCTGGTCTCCAAAGTAAGTTCCAAGCCATCTGGGACTATAGGGTGACCCTGTCTCAAAAGACCGAATGTATATGTACATATATATTTATTTTATATATATAATATGTTTATTTTAAACAGATATAGAATGAAAGGGAATGAAGTCTGTCAACTTTAGGCCTGTTCTTATGCAAATGCATGGGGATAGAAAGAAGCTATGCCATTTGGACATTGTCACCTTAACAGGGTGGTAGAAAGAGCAATGGAGAGGGTACTTTCAGGAAGGACAGTATCTTGAGGAGGCGAAAGGAAGAATAACACTGGCTTTGCCTCATAAGATCTGAGCTTTAATCATCCTATCTCTGGTGCTGATTCATATGAATGACTTCTGTACACCCACTCTGACCAATGGAAAGATTGGACTTCCCCAAGGCCACTCCAACTCAAGCATTCAATGATGCTATTAGCCCAAGGGTCATTCCAATTCACCCAGCAATGATCTTATTGGTTCAAATAGCAAAGGTCTTCATGACAACCAGTCATTTGATTGGGCCTAAGGAAAACAAGTCTGGTAGTGAATACTTTAGGTTTGGTTGACAGAGGTCTCTGCCATATAGACTTTTTATTTTCTTATCCTACTGATTTTGTAACCCTTAAAGTGAAAAAGTTATCCTTAGCTTATGAGCTGTATAAAAATGGGCTATAGGTCAATATTTGACCCATGGGCCATAGTTTTAGCAACTCTTGGCTTCAGGAGGTTACAGGATAGCATCTCCCAGCAAGAATAAGGTCAGTGATTCAAATTAAACATATATAAAAAAATCCTCTGAAGAAGCAAAACAAAAATGGAAATAAATACCAAAGAAATGATAAGGCAAAGCTAAAAAAAAAAGTATTATTGAATAAAGAAGCAGAGTTAGAAGAGTACAGAACTGAACTAACTAAATGATGCTTGAAGTGATTATGGAGATGGAGATGGAGATGGGGATGGGGATGGAGATGGAGACTGAGATGGAGACGGGGACAGAGATGGAGACAGAGATAGAGATGGAGATGGAGAAGGAGATGGAGATGGAGACTGCGATGGGGATGGGGATGGAGATGGAGATGGAGATGGACACTGAGATGGGGATGGGGATGGAGATGGAGATGGAGTTGGAGACTGAGATGGGGATGGGGATGAGGATGGGGATGGGGATGGAGACTGAGATGGGGATGGAGATGGGGATGGAGATGGAGATGGAGATGGAGACTGAGATGGGGATGGGGATAGAGATGGAGATGGAGACTGAGATGGGGATGGAGATGGAGACTGAGATGGGGATGGGGATGGGGACGGAGATGGGGATGGGGATAGAGATGGAGATGGAGACTGAGATGGGGATGGGGAAGGGGATGAAGATGGAGACTGAGATGGGGATGGGGATGGGGATGGAGATGGAGACTGAGACGGGGATGGGGATGGGGATGGAGATGGAGACTGAGATGGGGATGGAGAATGAGATGGGGATGGGGATGGAGATGGAGATGGGGATGGAGATGGGGATGGAGATGGAGATAGAGATGGAGACTGAGATGGGGATGGGGATGGGGATGGGGATGGAGACTGAGATGGGCATGGAGATGGAGATGGAGACTGAGATGGGGATGGGGATGGGGATGGAGATGGAGATGGAGACTGAGATGGGAATGGGGATGGAGACTGAGATGGGGATGGAGATGGAGATGGGAATAGAGATGGAGATGGGGATGGAGATGGAGACTGAGATGGGGATGGGGATGGGGATGGGGATGGGGATGGGGATGGGGATGGAGATGGGGATAGGGATGGAGACGGAGATGGGGATAGGGATGGAGATGGAGATGGAGACTAAGATGGGGATGGGGATGGGGATGGAGATGGAGACTGAGATGGGGATGGAGATGGGGATGGAGATGGAGACTGAGATGGGGATGGGGATGGAAATGGAGATGGAGACTGAGATGGGGATAGGGATGGGGATGGGGATGGAGATAGAGATGGAGACTGAGGTGGGGATGGGGATGGGGATGGAGATGGGGATGGAGATGGAGACTGAGATGGGGATGGGGATGGAGATGGAGATGGAGATGGGGATGGGGATGGAGACGGAGATGGGGATGGGGATGGGGATGGAGATGGGGATGGAGATGGGGATGGGGATGGGGATGGGGATGGGGATGGAGATGGAGATGGGGATGGGGATGGGGATGGGGATGGGGATGGAGATGGAGATGGGGATGGGGATGGGGATGGAGATGGAGATGGAGATGGGGATGGGGATGGGGATGGGGATGGGGATGGAGATGGAGATGGGGATGGGGATGGGGATGGGGATGGGGATGGAGATGGAGATGGGGATGGGGATGGGGATGGAGATGGAGATGGAGATGGGGATGGGGATGGGGATGGGGATGGGGATGGAGATGGAGATGGGGATGGGGATGGGGATGGGGATGGGGATGGAGATGGAGATGGGGATGGGGATGGGGATGGAGATGGAGATGGAGATGGGGATGGGGATGGGGATGGGGATGGGGATGGAGATGGAGATGGGGATGGGGATGGGGATGGGGATGGGGATGGAGATGGAGATGGGGATGGGGATGGGGATGGAGATGGAGATGGAGATGGGGATGGGGATGGGGATGGAGATGGAGATGGAGACGGGGATGGAGACTGAGATGGGGATGGGGATGGGGACGGAGATGGGGATGGAGATGGGGATGGGGATGGGGATTGAGACTGAGATAGGGATGGAGATGGGGATGGAGATGGGGATGGGGATGGAGATGGAGATGGAGACTGAGATGGGAATGGGGATGGAGACTGAGATGGGGATGGAGATGGAGATGGGAATAGAGATGGAGATGGGGATGGAGATGGAGACTGAGATGGGGATGGGGATGGGGATGGGGATGGAGATGGGGATGGGGATGGAGATGGGGATAGGGATGGAGACGGAGATGGGGATAGGGATGGAGATGGAGATGGAGACTAAGATGGGGATGGGGATGGGGATGGAGATGGAGACTGAGATGGGGATGGAAATGGGGATGGAGATGGAGACTGAGATGGGGATGGGGATGGAAATGGAGATGGAGACTGAGATGGGGATAGGGATGGGGATGGGGATGGAGATAGAGATGGAGACTGAGATGGGGATGGGGATGGGGATGGAGATGGAGATGGAGATGGGGATGGGGATGGGGATGGAGATGGAGATGGAGACTGAGATGGGGATGGGGATGGGGATGGAGATGGAAACTGAGATGGGGGTGGGGATGGGGATGGAGATGGGGATGGAGATGGAGACTGAGATGGGGATGGGGACGGGGATGGAAATGGAGAGACACTGGCTGTGAATGTTTTTTTCTAAATCAAGGCAGTACAATGGACTTGGATCAGTCTCTCTGTGAGGCCCAGAAATCATTCAGAAATCAAAATGCCCAGTCCTAAGTCAAGCTACTTTGACACTTCAGTAGTAAAAAGAGGAGTGTTGACTGGGGACAATCCAACATGTTAAAAGAACAGGCTCCTGAGGCACTGGCTAATGGGAAAATATTAACATAGACAAACACTAGCAGGCTCATTAAGTAGTATTTTAACAGGACAAGTGATACTGATTCACAGATATTTCAGAAGTGCAAACACCATAAAAAAATGTAAACACCTGCAGGACTTGACGGATAAAATGAATTTGTTAAGAGAACTGAGATTATCAGTGAATGTCTGGGAAATTGGCAGTACAGCATGGTTAGCAAATGATCAGTTCGAATTTTAATTCCAATATTTATAAACTGAAGCAGAAAGAAAGAGGGAAGTGTGCACTGTGCCAGAGCACATAGGTCCATGGAAAGGCAGAACTCAAGTCACCTGAGTTCCAGGAACAGTTCCATGTATTGCAAAATCTTAAGCAAATCACAGTTACACAGGACTTTAACTTCCTCTTCTATAACATAATAGCGCCCCAGTCTTCCCTGTCTTGTGGCTTTTTATGTGAAGATAAAATAGCTTACTATTTTACCCAGTTTACTTAAAAGGACAAAATTATTCAGTCTAGAGCATGCCTTGTACTGCAAATGACAATAGCATAACAAATTCCTTTTAGATTCACCTCACAATCTTTTGGGGGGGGTTCATAGGAAGATACAATTGTGCCTATCTTACACTTGGGTAAACTGAAGATGTGGGAAGTTGTTCTGCATCATCTAGTTCTCATGAAATCCAATACTAAAGATGAGTGTTCTGGACATTCTCCATCATGTTAATGAAGCTGAGAATATTACGGAAGTCAGGCCCTAGGTAACTGACACTTGAGGAGTCTTTCTGTTTCATGTGGTTTCTTCCATTCCTTTCAAAGAAAATCCATACTTCCTTAACCCTGTGTCTATGGAAGGGTTAAAGCCCACCAGCTTTTCCTCAAATTAAAGAGTCCAACAGGAGTGCCTGCATCTCACCAGCCTCCACGCAATTCAGTCTTTAGAAGCAGCTGAAATATTTGCATACTTTTTCTAGGTGTCAGGTGTGCCAGAGTCTTAAATGAACTTTCCAGGTTCCAGGCTGCAAACAAGTTTCTCTGGTTTGGTGTGTCCCCAGAGTCCCAAGAGGAGACACATGGACTTCCCTCTGGAGGCACCAGGTGGCTCTGCCCTTCTCTGGGATCTATGTCGTTGGTCTGTTTCTAACTTGCTGAGATCCCTGGCCTCCCCCAGACAAGTTCTCTCTCTGTCTCTCTCTCTGTCTCTCTCTCTGTCTCTCTCTCTCTCTCTCTCTCTCTCTCTCTCTCTCTCTCTCTCTCTCTCCTCTCTGTCTCTGTTACCCTTCCTCAGGAGGAAGCAGGCATTGGTCAGACAGAGCCTGAAGCTTCCCACTGACACTTGATAATTACGAGGCAGGACAGTGGGCACCTGCTCTGTGACCCTCCCTGGCCAAGCTGCCCCTGCCCTGTTCCTCACCACCCCAATGGTCTCTGCAATCCTCCGCTTTCCCTCTCCTCTCACCCATCCTCCCTGGGAGGCTCCTCTGGGCACCCTCTACCTTCTTACATACCTACAGCTGTGCCCCTGAACTTCTTGCAAGCATTCCCACGGCATTCCCACGCCTCTTCATAGACCTAACAGCCCACCTTCCTTTTGGAGCTCAGCGATACCACTGCATCTCCAAGAGCTGGCTCATCCCTCCGCCTGACCCTCGGGTCCCAGGGCCTCCACATACCCACAGCCCGACGGCCATCACCACCACAAAGTAGATAACGATGACGGAGATGTCAGCAGCATTGCGGACGCGCTCATAGGACGGGACCTCGGAAGAGTTGGTGGCAGGGACCACAGGGCTCCAGGTGCTACTGTCCATGGTGGTGGCGACGTGTCCCTCCGGCCCGCTGGGACCCGCTCACTCCTTCCACTGGCTTTGAGTTAATGATCAGCCCCAGGACGGAGGGGCCGCGCGGCGGCAGAGGCAGTGGCGCTGGGCAGGTGCAGGGCAGGTGCACTGCGCTGCGCCGCCGCCGTCGGAGCAGTTCCAGGCCTGCAGGGCTGGAAGAGGAGCCGCTGCCAGAGCCAGATGAAGGAAAAGCCGCGGGCGTGCAGGTCGGTTAAGGCTGTCCCGCGATGGGGAGGAGCCGGCCAAAGGGTGGTGCCCGCCTGGCACAAAGGCCTTCTGTGCTCCCGCAGCGGGCACCCCGCGTGGTTGCCACGCCTGGTCTGCCATGGAGTCCCACCTGAGGTAGAGGAGAACTAGCTCCAGAGAGGGACCAAGGCGCCCAGGGCCCAGCTGTGACTCACCTGCCACCTGCCTTTGACGCAGTCCCAGCATCTGGGTAGACGTGGCTTCTGGGTAACGCGGCTGCGGAACTTTTCAGAGAACTCAGCCAAATGTTTGGTCTCCACGAGAACATTCTTAGGAGGCTGGGGGAGGTCGCCGGCTGTTGTTGGCGAAAATTCGATACAACCTAAATCTCTTGGCCACCGGCTTCACCACCGGAATCCATTCCTGACTGCTCCACAGCCTGCCCAGGGAAAGTGTTATTCCCACTGTAAGGAGGAAGAAATAAGAGAGCAAGGAGAAGGTGTCCTGCTGGAGCCACTTGCTCTGCTTCTTTATCTACATGATTCAGCCAGTCACAGATGGAAAATATTCAGGGGAAAACCTTGTGTCTGAACCACAGGCCTATAGTTTTTCTTATCATTTCCTAAACGGTACAGTATAACAAATTTGCATGTTTTTTTTTTTTACCTGGAAGTGGGGTTATAGGTAACCTAGGGATGATTTAAAGTATACAGAGGGCTATGCCTGGGCTGTGTGCAAGTGGTAGGCCCCTCTATGTGGCAGACTTCAGTATCTTCAGGGGATCCAAGAACCAGTCCCCCTCAGATACCGAGGGATGACTGTAATGTGCTTTGAAGCCCTTTGAAAGTGTAAGGGATGGCCAGCCAGCACTCTGAGGACTAAGACAGAAGGATCACGATTTGGAGACCAGTCTGGGCTACACAGTAAGATCCCAATTCAAAACAGTAATAAAATAAAACATGCAGAAGAGAAAACACTAGAGAATGTCTTCCAAGGAATTCGTCAAACTCTGGGCATCAGACAGGTGTGTGAGCCACAGGCCCAGAACAGAGACAGCTGAGAAAGGAACCATGACTCCCATGGTCACACATGAGCAGGTGGCAGGCCTGGCCATGCAGCCCAGCCCAGAGCAGAGCATCTTCCAGAGAGAGAAGTGGGAAGATGTTCTATAGGACTAGCCCTGGAAAGCACAGAGCAGCCAAGTGGCTGTTCTTAGAAAGAAGAGGCCTGCTCCAATGCGGAGGCCTTCCCTGCCCACCAGCAGCAGCCCTCCATTCTCCAATCTGAGCAGCTGTGCTTTGCATCTCACTGCCTCTGTGGTCCACTTCCCCTCTTCCCCATCAACACCTATATCCACTGAGGCAGCAGCCAGAGACTCACCAACTAGACACCATCCATGTAGCTCTTATTTTCCTCACTGATCTTCCAGGACTAGATAAGGCTATGTCCAAGACCCAGCAGAATGGCTGCTGGGAAAGAGCAGAAAGCAAAAGCTGTCTACAGCTGATGTCTCCTAAGAGTCAGGGCTCAGCTGTCAGCTGCAGTGTGGAACAACTCACCTCATCCATGTTCATTCATTCACTCTTCCATTCAGGAAAGCTTTTTTAATTGACTCTATGCCAGAGTCCCTGGCTTCTCCTAACAGCCTAGTGGGAATGGAGCCCAAATGCAATGTCTCAGTATCTAAACTAAGCTTCCTGCCAAGTGACCCCATGATGGAATAAAACTGTGAGCTCTTATCACGTGATGAAATCAACAGCCTAGAAGCAGAGGTAGTGAATCTGAGGAATGAAAAGCTGAAGCGAGGACTCATGGTTAGCTTGAATCTCAACCAGCAGCAGACCATGAACAACTCACTTAGTGCCTGTGACTCCCCCTTTCAACATCTGTATTATAGCATAGACTGCAATAGTAGGTGCCAAGGAGCCTCACTGGCACCAGCATAAATGAGAAACTTCAAAGCATGCCATAATTTTTTTTTATTTCCCTCCTTCTTCCTCATTTTGAGTTCAGGCACAGAAAACCCAGAGAAGCAAGCTATTGCTCAGTCTATTTGCACAAGCTCAGAGGCTTAAAATAATAGAAATGTATTCTCTTGTATTTCTAGAGCTTAGTTTCATTGGTTGAAATCCAGGTGTCAACAGGGCCGCACAATTGAGGTTCCAGGGTAGAGCATTTCCCAGGCTTTATCTTCTCCTTTATAAGGCCAGTGGTGATGTTGTTTGAAGCCCACCCAGATTATCCAGGATGATCTAGTCCCATCTCAAGACCTTAATCCCATCTGCAAAGACAGTAACATTCCAAATACAGTAGCATTTACAGGTTCCAAGGCTCAGAACTGATATCTTGAAAGGACCATCATTAGGCTGCTACAGTCAATCATGGTAACTATGGAAGGATTTCCTGAAGGATGCAGTATTGTATTTAGCTTGAGAGGGTGGGGTAAAGGAAGGTGCTGATGGAGGGGAGTCCAGATATAAGATAAAAGCAAAAACGTTGCCATTAAT
Organism: Rhizomys pruinosus; assembly: GCA_009823505.1. Taxonomy (NCBI): domain Eukaryota; kingdom Metazoa; phylum Chordata; class Mammalia; order Rodentia; family Spalacidae; genus Rhizomys; species Rhizomys pruinosus. Next base: position 1,029,299 of record VZQC01013203.1, on the reverse strand, counting down.
GGGGGGGATGAGAAGTAAGAAGAGCTGGGAAAGGGAACTATCAAGGTAGCCTCAGAATGGCCCAAGCATATGGGCATGAGAGGGCAATAGAAAACAAGAAAGATAATAAAAAAAATTAAAAAAAAAAAAAAAAATAAAAAAAAAAAAAAAAGAAAACAAGAAAGACAAACTGTTCCTGACACCTTTTCTCTAAACCTGAAATCAACAGCAGGCTACTCCATCCAAGAACCTAAGGCCCAGCTTAGCTTCTGAAGATGCTGATTGCCTTGAGCAAGTCCTGTATACTCTCTAAACATCACATCTACAGGGGAGACCAAATATGATTTAACAGAAGCTTGCTATGAGCCCATGGGGTATGGAACCATGGGGTAGAACGTCTGCAAGACCCTTAGCCTACCTTCCTCAGAGCTTGTCTCAGCACAGTGCCTCAAGTGCATCCTGGGCATGGGACAGCAGGAAGAACTCAGGAGCCTGGGCTCAGGAGCTGGGTCCTCTGCCAGTCGGACTCAGACAAGTCCTCCCCTCTGTGGAAGGGTTTCCTCCCCCTTCAAATTGGCAAACTTTTACCAGTTGTTCTCTTACGAAAGATCCTAGCCAGGTGTGGTGTGCACTCATTTCGTCCCAGTGCTCATGAGACTGATCTCTGAGTTCAAGGCCAGTCTGGTTTACAAAGCAAGTTCCAGGCCGGCTGGGGGCAAAGAGAGACCCTGTCTCAAAAAGACCAAAAATAAGTAAATAAATAAATAAATAAATAAATAAATAAATAAATATTTAAACATTTAAACATTGACATCCTAGCAGCAGTTCGGACTCTAGCCAGACCCCTGAGCTCTCTGGGTCTCAGTCTCCTCTCAACACTGGGCACGAGCCCTGGACACTCATGTGCCAACCTTTTACTCTAAACGTTATCCCTGCTGCATCTCCTAGCTTCAGGAGTGAGATTCTCTTCTACTGCTTCCCAGCAGTTCTAAAAACCAGACAAGGGGAATGTGATCATTGTTCACAAAGCATCACACTCTTTCCTGAATGTTCCTCAACATATCCACCCACCAGTGACAACAAACTCTGCTGTGTCAAGTTGGAATTCTGGCTTGTCCTCTAAGTGTAGAAGAGACCTCAGAACAAGTTACCTAACTTTAAGGGGCATCATTTTTCTCACTTACAAAATGGGAGAAATAATAACTACACTAATTAATAGAACATGGTAAATGATAGAACATGTGGAAAGCATTTCAGCATACTGCCAAATGCATGTGTAGTGCTCAAAAACGGCTAACTTTACTTTTCTTCATCATGGTCATCTCATCTGGATTCAAAGATCAGAAGTTCTCAAGGCTGGAGAGATGAGTCAGTGGTTAGGAGCACTGGCTGCTCTTGGGATCTCCAGGAGCAATGCACAACATGGGTATACTTACATTCATGAACGTGATACCTTCATACACATAAAATTAAACAAAGAAGGGCTAGAGAGATGTCTCAGCGGTTAAGAGCACTGACTACTCTTGCAGAGGACTCAGGTTCAATTCCCAGCACCTACATGGTGGCTAAGAACTGTCTTAGGCTGGTCGTGGTGGCACACGCCTTTAATCCCAGCACTTGGGAGGCAGAGGCAGGCAGATATCTGGGAGTTCAAGGCCAACCTGGTCTACATAGTGAGCTCCAGGCCAGCTGGACTAAAGGGAGACTCTGTCTCAAAAAAAATTAAACAAATAAAATACTATATTTTTTAAAATATCAGAGGTTTGGGGCTGGAGAGATGGCTCACTTGTTAAAAGCACTGACTATTCTTACAGAGGACCCAGGTTTGGTTCCCAGCACCCACATGGTGGCTAGCAACCATCTGTAAGTCCAGTTCCAGGGGATCCAACACCCTTTTCTGCCCTTCAATGACATTTCACGACACAGATGAACTTATATGCATAAATGCAGTACACTCATACACATTAAAGGTAATAAATTTAAAAACCAGAGGTTCTCAACAGGCCTCTGCCCTTACAATGCAAGACACACACACACAAAATGCTTCCCCTACTTTAAGTGGTATGAGCTCTGTTTTTCATAATGACCCTCATTGATTGTTTTCTCCATTTTATGGGCACTGAAACTCAAAATGTTAGGTGAATTGTCCCAAGGTCCCAAGCTGGTACTCAATCCCTGCACTGTAATGAAGAGGGGATGGATATAAGGAGACAAATCAAGCGAGTGAGCCTTGTCTTGATTCTGAGGCCTCTTCCTGAGCAGTTGTTTTCTACCCTTCTCCACACCTGACTCCCACTTGGCAACTGACCCGTCAATGTGAGGCATTTCAGTGAGCCACTGATGATAACGAATGAAGCAAACATCAGCACAGTTCCAGGCACAATCTTCAGCCAAATACCTTGGTTTGCTGCAAATTCAGAGCCTAGGATGAGAGAAAGAGAGAGTGGGAGAGATAAATGGCACTCTAGTCCTGGAGAGCTAGGCTCTCTGAGAGCCACACCTCAATGTGACTGGCACCCAACATGTCTTGACGCCAACTGCGAGATTAGTTGGAGAAGCTCCTCAGAGGCCGGCAAGTCCTGGCTGGGGAAATCACCACAGCTCTCACCTTTGAGCCTAATCCCACACTGCCAACTCAACACCATCAGGCATTGAACCATGAGGCTGGGAACCAGGAACACGAACTCGGGCTGTGGGGAAGATTTTATATATATATATATATTAATATAATATATATATATATATATATATATATAATATTTAACTGAAATTCCCCCATACAGACAGAAGGATGACACTCTTCTTAGAAGCCATAGGTTAGCAAACAAAAATCCCACTACCAGATATGGGACACTCCCTGTCATGTTGTTGTTATTCAGGGGAGTCTCTGAGACCCCCAAAACAATATAGGCGCTTGGTTATCCACTAGAACTTGATGGTTCTTCAGCAACCCTGTTGCTGAAGACACCACAAACTTTGACACCACAACATGGAGAAGTCAAGCTGGTTCCAACCTGGAAGCATTCTCCCTATTGGCTAGCTAGAAATGCTTTGTAAACTGTTGAGGGGAAAAAATCCATCAATAGTCGTACCCAGCTGTGAACTCTGCAATCTACAATAAGGACTAGCCTGGCAAGAGATGCCCATTGGTGCAAATCCTTGCATGAATGTTAACTGGACTTAAGGGCCATCCCACAGGAGAGGACTCATGCCTGGTTCAGTAAACCTGACACAAACCTGTGGCTGGGGAGGTCATTGGTCCTACCACTATTATTTTACTAAAGGGACATAGTATCAAACTACTTCTGAAGATTTAACCTTATACCCACAGACTAGTGTAGCTCTCCTCCATCACCAGAGATGCTTCTTTATGCCATAGCTAGCACTTAATACAAAGACTCCCAGCTGCTTACAGTGCAGAGCATAAGTGACTGTGGAGTGCTCTACCCTACATGGGACAGATTTATCCCACACATACCCCCCAAGGCTCAGGGAACATCACAGAAGAGTAAATGGAAAGACTGTAAGAGTCAGAGGTCAGGGACGATTGCCACAAAATAGTCTTCTGGTCGTGATGAGGCCATTACCCTCATGATCTCATAGCATCTGTGGTTGCCTGCACAAGACCTGCACAAGACGAAGCCAGTCAGCACTCGAGCATGGACAGGAAAGGCACTCACAAAGCTCCAGCCCTAGCTGAGGGGGGAAAGTCAGTTTCCTTCAGCAGTGTGGCCAAGAAAGGTTCCCTGTGCTCCAGTGAGGGCATTCTACACCATACACATAGGCCAGTACATTTGGACCCAGAATCCTCTGGGATACAAGGTCCTGAACTTTCATTGAGCAAATTTTTACTGTTTTGATTGATGGACTTGTTCATTCATGATCTTAAGCAAAGTTTCGCTCAATTTACATTACTTCCATCTTTTTTTATTTTTTTTTTATTTTCATATATGTATGAATGTGTCATCCGCATGTAGGTTGGTGCACCCGTGTCGTGCAATGCCGCAGAGGTCAGAAGAGGGTGTCGGATTCCCTTGGAACTGGAGTTAAAGACGGTTTTCAGCCCTGTGGGTGCTGAGGATCGAACCCAGGTCCTCTGCAAGAGCAGTCAGAGCTCTTAACCACTAGGCTATCACTCCAGCCCCCTTAAATTACTTCCTTCTTACCGTACTGGGAAACCCCATTTTTCCCTAATCAGAAACACCTTAAGTTCTAGCACATAGCCCTTTGATTGACTCATGCCAATTGTAACTGTGAACTAGCACAGTTAGTTACTCATCTTGGTAAGTATTTCAAAACTCCTTTTAAGTCAACACTATAGCTATTGTCACAATTACTATTAAAGCAATATACTCCCCCATCCTCTCTGCTTCACAAGCTCCTGAGTGCCCCAAGCACCACCACCCTACTTTCTGTCTATGTAGTTATTTTGTGATTGGTTTATTTACTTAATAAAATGCCCAACAACAACAAAAAGACTGGGTCAAAGAACTGACTGAAACGTTGAACTTCTGCTCGAAACAGTAAACTTCTGCATCGAGAATTTTGAGAGAGACTGAGAAAAAGATGAAAAACATGTTTGGCAGAACGCATGAGCTCTGGTGGGGAGGGGGGCAAGGAAGGGG
>VZQC01013203.1:999269-1022960 GCA_009823505.1 Rhizomys pruinosus | reverse complement strand
TTGTTTTTTTTTTTTTTTGGTCTTTTCGAGACAGGGTCTCCCTGTAGCCCCAGCTGTCCTGGAACTCACTCTGTAGACCAGGCTGGCCTTGAACTCACAAAGATCTTCCTGCCTCTGCCCCCCAAGTACTAGGATTAATGGCATGCGCCACCATGCCCAGCTGAATACTATTCCTTTTTAAGGCTGAATAATATCTATATATATATAGAGAGAGAGAGAGAGAGCTATCATATTTTGTTTATCTCTTTTATGAACACTTAGTTAATTTCCACCTTTTGATTATTGTGAATGACTCAGAAAGTATGTACTATTTTAATCTGTTATTTAAAAATAGTAGTTACTCAGCTAGGCGTGGTGGCATGCACCTTTAGTCCCAGCACAACCGGAAAGGCAGCTCTCTGTGAAATCAAGGCCAGCCTGGTCTATGTAGTGAGTTCTACAGAGATACCCTGCATCCAAAAAGCAAAAGTCACCGGAACTAGGTGCTCAGTGGTAGAGCACATGTTTAGTATGTGTGGGGCACTGAGTTGAATCTCCAGCACCAAAAGAAAAAAAAAAATCGTAGCTAGCATAGATGCATGGGAGAATAGATGATAGATAGATAGATAGATAGATAGATAGATAGATAGATAGATAGATAGATAGGGAGAGGGTGGAGTGAATGGATATAGGAATGGGGGTTGAGTGGGTGGGGGGTGGGTGAATGGGTGGATGAATAATAGATGAACGGGTAGGTAAATGAAAGCACAGAAGTGAGAGTGAGGAAAGTTGTTTCCCATCTTGGTTGTCACGTTTTCCGTCTGCATGATGCATGGGACATCAGAGACACTGAGAGATAATAGAGATCCTGTTGTAACAATGGCAACAGAATTAAATCCAGGGAGTTTCCAAATATTTACACAGAGGAGTAGCCCTGCGCCCGCTCACAGTCCCAACCGGCCTGCATCAGTGAGAGAATTGTTCACTAGAATCGAAGGTGTTGCTGGCTAAGAATGAGGGAAGCCTGGTAAAAAAGGAAGTAGATCACCCTGAGCAAAACTACATTCAGGATCAAGCAGACCACCACTCAAAACACAGAAGTAGGAGCGTTGAAAATGCAGGAATCTGGTGGTGAGTGGATTAGAATGCCAAAAAAGCATGTAAAAATGATCAGAGGAGGAGGGATTGTGAAGACACTGAGTTCTGTTCAGAGCTTGCTCACAGGGTTTGTCCATCCTTAGTCTCAACACCCACAGCAACTGTAAGACCCAAATAGAAAAAGGAGAAGAAAACACAAATGGCATGGCACATGGCACATGGCACACTAAAAGCCACCTCACTTTCTAGTAAGATAAATATAAATTGAAACTACAGTAAAGGGCTGGAGAGATGGCTCAGTAGTGAACAGCACTGGCTATTCTTGCAGAAGACCTGGGTTTGAATGCCAGCACCTACATAATGGCTAATAACCATCCGTAACATGGCTCTAGAGGGCCTGACACTGTTCTGTCCTCCACAGGCATTGCATGACATGGGTGCACCTACCTACATGTAGGCAATACATTCATGTACAAGAATAAAATAAATTTTAAAAAATTAAACTACAGTGAAATATTTTATCTATGAGGCTGAAAAATCATTTTAAAATTGCAAACATGGGACTGGAGAGATGGCCTAGCGGTTAAGAGAGCCGACCGCTCTTACAGAGGACACGGGTTCGATCCCCAGCACCCACATGGCGGCCAAAAACCGTCTGAAACTCCAATTCCAGGAGAACTCCAGTTCCAGGGGAATCCGACACCCTCCTCTGACCTCCGCAGCATTGCACGACATGGGTGCACAAACTTGCATGCAGACAGTACATTGATACACATACAGAAATAAATAAATGCCAGGCGTGGTGGCACACGCCTTTAATCTTAGCACTTGGGAGGCAGAGGCACGCGGATCTCTATGAGTTTGAGGCCAGCCTGGTCTACAGAGTGAGTTCCAGGACAGCCAGAGCTACAGAGAGACCCTGTCTCGAAAAGACCAAAAAAAAAAAAAAATTGCAAACATATTAGGAGAATCATATACTCACCCATCTCTGGAAAAAGCTTAGGCTGATACTGCTTCTCACAGAAATTCAAGGGAATGGGAAGATAAACAACAAACTTAGATGGAAATGTGCATCTTATCAATGACTCTGGAGAGGTGGCCCTAGTGGTTAAGAGCACTTGCTGCTCTTGCAAGAGGACCCAGGTTTGATTCCCAGCACCCAAATGACAGCTAAAAACTGTCCATAACTCCATGGTCATCGCACCCTCTTCTGACCTCCATAGCCATTGCATGACACAGGTACACTTGCAAGCATGCAAGCACAACATTCATACACATAAAATAAAGTCAATCAATAAAATATTTTTTGGTCTTTTTGAGACAGGGTCTCCCTTTTAGTCCCAGCTGGCCTGGAGGTCTCTATGTAGACCAGGTTGCCTTTGAACTCACAGAGATCTGCCTGCCTCTGCCTGCCAAGTGCTAGGATTAAAGGCATGTACCACCACACCTGGCCCTCAATAAAAAATTTTTAAAATTCTGCACAAGTGGGGCTGGAGAGATGGCCTAGCGGTTAAGAGTACCGACTGCTCTTGCAGAGGACCCGGGTTCGATCCCCAGCACCCACATGGCAACTGAGAACCGTCTGTAACTCCAATTCCAGGAGAACTCCAGTTCCAGGGGAATCCAACACCCTCTTCTGACCTCCGCGGCATTGCGCGACACGGGTGCACAAACCTACATGCAGAAAGTACATTCAATAAATAAATAAATAAATAAAAATAAATAAATAATTCTGCACAAGTCTGGGAATATAGCTCAGTAGAAGGGTTCTTGCTTGAGTCCAGTCCCCAGAACTGAACATAAAAAATTGCATATGTATGTTTATGATAGTTTTATTCATAATGCCAAAAATTTGCAAATAAGCAAACTGTAGTATATCCATACACTGGAGAGTTATTCGGATAGGAAAGAGAACACAGAAGAGTTTTTTAATTAACTTATTTGTTTTTATTTTATGTGTATGAATGTTTTGCCTGCAGAGCATCAGATCCCCTGGAACTGGAGTTATAGGAAGTTAGCCAGCATGTGGATGCTGGGAACTGAACTCAGGAGTCCCAGGAAGAATCTTAAATATGTGTTACAGGCCCCCAAGATGGCTCAGTGGGTTAAGGCATGTGCTGCCAAGCCTGTAAACCCAAGTTCAATCCCCATCGCCTACATGGTAGAAGGAGAAATCTGGCTCCTTCAAACCATTGTCTGATCGCCACACATGTACCTTGGCACATGTACCCACACACATGCACACAAAATAAATTCAGTGGTAATGAAAAATTTAATGAAAATTACTAAGTGGAAGAAGCCAGCCTGAAAATTGTGTGGATTCAATCATATGATATTGTGGAAAAAGTAAACATCTGAAAGATACACAGTTGTCAGGGATTTGGAGCCAGGAGGAAGGGACAAATAGGTAGAACACAGAGAGTTTTAGGACAGTGAAACTATAATACTATGATGAGAGGTGTACATTATCATACATTTGTCAAAACTCACAGAATGCATGTGAATGCAAATCACTGAACCCTAAATGGAAACTATGGACTTTGGTTAACAATGAGGTAACAATGTGAGATTATCAACTGTAACAAATGTTCTACTCTGGTGCATGATGCTGATAGTGGGTGTGTTTGGGTCAGGGCTTTATAGGAACTTCTTGTACTTTCTATTCCATGCTGCTATGAGCCTAAAACTACTCTTTAAAAAATTATACATGCAAACCCTTTGACCCAACCATTTATTTCTAAAAATTGATGGTACCGTTAGGCTGCCATAAGGGCAAAATGATCTATACTTACATTTATTTATTGTGGGACTTTTTGAGGACTATTGAGAATTGAAAAAGATAGTAAGTGGCATAAATGTCCATCTGTAAACCACAGGTATATAAATGTGTAGATATTTATATATATGGTACATCAACTTAATGTAATATTACTATGCGGCTTTTTTTTTTAAGAGAGAGTTCTTGTCTAATTGGTAGGACAATCAAAAGCCTGACCCATGCCTGCGCGGGCACACCTTTAATCCTAGCACTTGGGAGGCAGAGGCAGGCAGATCTTTGTGAGTTCAAGGCCAGCCTGGTCTACAGAGTGAGTTCCAGGACAGCTGGGGCTACAGGGAGACCCTGTCTCGAAAAGACAAAAAAAAAAAAAAAAAAAAAAAAAAAGCCTGAGCTTCAGATCAATATTTTAACAAACACATAAAAAATGGGAACTATAGGGCTGGAGAGATGCCCTAGCGGTTAAGAGCGACGACCGCTCTTGCAGAGGACCCGGGTTCGATCCCCAGCACCCACATGGCGGCTGAGAACCGTCTGTGACTCCGGTTCCAGGAGAACTCCAGTTCCAGGGGAATCCGAGACCGTCTTCTGACCTCCGCGGCACCGCACGAAACGGGTGGGCAGACCTGCATGCAGAAAAAACATTCATAAAAAAAAAAATAAATAAAAAAAAAAAAAAAGATTTGGATTGCAAGTTTAAAAAAAAAAAAAATGGAACTATATAGGCCCAAATATGCGAATATCTCCCAAATTCATACCCACATATATACAATACATGCCCATATATACACACACTAATCATCACAAAAACACAAGACCAAAGTCTGAGATGAAGACCCACCAAGTTTCAACTGGCTTCACACAGTGAATGATAAACCACCATGATGATTAAAAATGCAGAATTCTAAAACCCCTGACTGACTCTTTTGTGGGAGAAGGGCCTGCTGCTGGGCCTTCCAGCCTCAATGTGCTTCTGATGGATAGATGGAACAAAGAACTCAAAAATACTGATGGAAGAAAAGTGATATCTGAAGACTGTGTCCAGAAAGAGTAGAAGAAAATGGTTTTTAATATGGGCTGTAAATCCAAGCACAAATGAAGGCCTCCCTTTTATCATGGTAGGCCACAACAGGGCAAGTCGGCTCTGCTCTCCAGCCAGCAGGGGTCCCAGCTCCCAAATTAATCCTTTGTTTAGGCCCATCCTGAATCTTGCTGATTGCTGCTTGTCTTCCACTTCTTGAAAAAGTACATGGGCTGAATGGAGTGCTTCCTTTGGTGCAAAGTATACTCCAAAGTCACTGTTCATGTGAAAGAGCTGTGGTTGCTGTGGGGCAAAGGCCTCTTCAAACTACAGCAGTTATTAACACTGTGATCACCACCTCACAGTGTGGATGCAGCGAGCTGCTGGTAAGTGCCTGAGTGCTGGTTCCTCTAATGCCCAAATAAAGAACACATCAGGTTTTAGATTTATATTATTACCATTAAGAATAATACACTCTTGGGGGCTGGAGAGATGGCCTACCAGTTAAGAGCACAGACTGCTCTTGCAGAGGACCTGGGTTCAATCCCCAGCACCCACATGGTGGCTGAGAACCATTTTTAACTCCAGTTCCAGGGGACTATGACACCCTCTTCTGACCTCCCCAGCTTTGCACAACATGGGTGCACAGACCTGCATGCAGAAAGTACATTCACACACATAAAAGAATAATAATAATAATAAATAAAATTTTAAAAATAGTAAGAAAAAAATTTTTAAAAGAATAATACACTCTTCACACTGAAAAGGGCCAAGTGCATTTAACTCACCCACCCATTCTATACTGAGAAAACTGAGAACCAAAGAGTGAGAATAACTTGCCCAAGGTCTGGTCTCTGAGCAACTAATCTTATGTTCTCCCACCTCCAAAAACATTGTTTAAAAAAACTCTTAGAATTTCTTATAAACTTTAACCAGACATTCCATTTATAAGTGCTTACTTAAGGGAAAGGAAAACACACCAACACATAAGAAAAGACTTATACACACGATTATGGTAAATGTAGTCATAATATCCAGAAACTAGGTAAAACCCAAATGTCTATTAACAGGTAAATGGATGAAAAATTTGTAGCATATTCACTCAAGCCAGGCACGGTGGCTCATGCCAGTAATCCCATACTGTTTCCATTTTACAGAGAGAACACAAAAAAGGCAAGGTAGAGCTTCAGCCACTGACACCAGGAGTGCCTCTGTGACCCAAGATGTGGTGTGCATGAAGTCTACTCTTCGTTTGTCAGATAGACACATAATGCTCAGTGGACAGGGACTTGTACATCACAGTGAATCAGTGGCAGGATCAAAACTAGGACCCTGGACCCTTGGCACCTGCCTCATGTGCTCCCTCCCACACAGAGGATCATGCCTAATACTTTATTACAAAGTGGGCTTTCTGTTAAATGATTTTGTCCAGCCACTAGCTAATATAAGTGCTCTGAACATGCCCAAGATGTGTGCATTTTCAATGTGTGATTTTTTTTATTTAATAATGAGTTTACTAAGACTTAAACCCAGTGTATAGAACAAATTTGAAGGCAGAAAGAGTAAATGAAATAATCCAGGAAATTTTTTTAAAAAATAGCATTTGGGAGGCAGGAGCAGAGGAATGCCACAAGCTCGGGACCAGCCTGATCAGCAGAGAGAATTCCAGACCAGTCAGGGATACATGGTGAAAACCTATCTCAAAAGAAGGAAAGAGATAGGGAAGAGGGATTTATTTCATTTAAAGAGAAATAAGGAGCTTTTGTTTTTGCTTTTAAAGATTTTATTTTTATTTATGTGTATGTATATGCATGGATTTGTATATGTGAGCCCAGTGCCTGCAGAGGCCAGAAGAGAGTGTTAAGACACACTTGGAGCTGGAGTTACAGGTTCCATTGTGGATGCTGAGAATCAAACTCTGGTCCTGTGCAAGAGAATATGTGCTCTTAACTACTGAACCAGCTCTCCAGCCCCGGGAGTTACTGTTTAATTGTTTCAGAGTTTCAGTTGGGAAAATGAAGAAGTGTTATGGAGATGCATAGCAATTGGAATGTAGTAATACCAAAGACATTTAAAATGGCCCATTTTATGTTATATGTGTGTGTATTCTGTCATAACCAAAAAGAGATAAATTTCATAAAAATATAATAATTCTAAATGCCATTATGAAGGAGACATGGGTGAACTCAAAGTTTCACACTCTGCTGAGCAGAGTGTCATGTGAGACATTCTTCAGGGCAGCTTAATGATACATACCAAAGTCTTAAAAATAGTCAAGTCCTTTGACTAACAAGTCTTATCCTAGGAATTTTTTTTTTTTTTTTTTTTTTTTTTTGGTTCTTTTCGAGACAGGGGTCTCCCTGTCGCCCCCAGCTGTCCTGGAACTCACTCTGTAGACCAGGCTGGCCTTGAACTCACAAAGATCCGCCTGCCTCTGCCTCCCAAGTGCTAGGATTAAAGGCGTGCACCATTTATCTTAGGAAGATAATTAAACAAATGCTACAGTGATACTTACTTACCTCAGTAATGCCTGCAATAATAAGAGTTCCTGGGGCTGGAGAGATGAAACCTAGTGGTTGGGAGCGCCGACTGTCTTGCAGAGAAGCCCAGGTTCAATTACCTGGCACCCCCACATGGAGGCTGAGAACCATCTGTAAACTACAATTCCCAGGAGAACTCCAAGTTTCCAGGGGATCCAAGACCCTTTCTGACCCTTGCAGCATTGCACGGACACGGGTGCACAAACCTGCATGAGACAGTACACTTCATACACATACAAAAATAAATAAATTTTCAAAAAAAGAGTTCCTATTAGCCTAAGTGTCAACAAACAGGATTTATTAACTAAACATAAATATAACCATGTAATTGAACCTGTAACTTGTGATCATTAAAAAGATGTAGATCTTCAACATCAAGAGCTTTGCAGTGATAAATGGCTGGAGCTGGAGCTAGAGGACATTCATGCTGAGTGAAAGTAACAAAGTCCCAGAACAACAAACGATAAATGTATCCTCATTGTGGATGCTAGTGCCCATTACCTAGTTTTAAGTTATTTCTTGTTGTAGGGCCCCCTGAGCTTTTGTCCAAAGCAAATTGGTGTGATGCATATTGGACAACAACAACAACAACAGAAAGGACTGCATCGAAGAACTGACTGAAACAGTGAACTTCTGCTCAAAACAGTCAACTTCCTCATGGAGAATATTGAGAAAGACTAAGAGATGAAAAGCATGTTTGGCAGAATGCATGAGCTCTGGCGGGGTGGGGGAATGGGCTGGAACACAGGTTTAGATTTGTTAAAAAAATAAAAATAAATTTATGTGAAAAAAAAAGATGTAGATCTGGACAAGAGATATTGCTCACTGGTTAAGAGCACTGGCTGCTCTTGCAGAGAACCCAGGTTTGATTCCTAGCACCCACACAGTGGTGGCTAACAACAGTTGGTAACTCCAGTTCCAGGGGATCCAATGCTCTCTGCTGACATCCACAGGCACTACATGACACAGCTGCACTTACATATATACGACAATACACTCATACATGTAAAAATAATAAAATTTTTGTTCTTTTTGAGACAGGATCTCCCTTTAGTCCTAGCTGGCCTGGAGCTTTCTCTGTAGACTAGGCAGGCCTTGAACTCACAGAGATCCACCTGCCTCTGCCTCTGCAGTACTGGGATTAAAGGTGTGCACTGCCTGGCTAAATAAAATATTTTAAAAAGATGTAGATCAGAGACATAGGCCACTTGGGCCAGGTGAAGGTCCCAGTGACCCAGAGTGAGATGGGAAAAGTCCCAGAGACCCGGGGTGAGATGAAGGCCCCACCCCCACTTCCAGCAAGGACTAGGTGAAGGTCCCATCGACCCCACCTGGGGTGAGACACAGGCCATGAGGGCCAGGTGAGGGTCCCAGTGGCCTGGAAGTTACTGGCACACGGGCCAAGGTAGCTGTATCGTTCCCCTCCCACCCCCCAATTTGTGGTGTGGACATCCCAGTGGGAACAGCAGTAGTGATTCCGAGGCACAAGATAAGAAGCAGCAAACCTGCCACTCCGCAGCCAGCCTAAGGGAACAGGCCACCAGGAAGCAGCTGGAGCAAGTGAGCGGGCATGCGCAGCAGCTAGCCAACCTGATCTGTTACCTATTCGGATCTCTGGAGAAGCTTCAGACCAGAAAGAGAAGTGGTAGCTGGACCTTCCAATACACAAGCAAAAGAGAAAACCTGAAACCTAGGCAACCAGCTCTTCATAAACAAGAAGAAAACTTGCCAGGCGTGGTGGTGTACACCTTTAATCCTAGCACTTGGGAGGCAGAGGCAGGCAGATCTTTGTGAGTGCAAGGCCAGCCTGGTCCACAGAGTGAGTTCCAGGACAGCTGGGGCCACAGGGAGACCCTGTCTCGAAAAGACCAAAAAAAAAAAAAAAAACCAAGAAGAAAACAACAAAGGCACCTGAAGAAAACAAGTAAAGTAAGCCTTCAATGCAGTGAAGAAATACTTGAATTTTTCATCAGATTACAACAAAACAAATCCACATGCCCAAAGCACAAAGAAAAAAACATGGGAAAAGCAAACAATAAATCTCCACCAAACTCTATCAGTCCTATAGAAGAATCTAACAATTGCGATCTCCTGGACGGTAACCCAGGACACAGATCTTAAAAGAAAAATCATAAATATATTCAAGTAAATCAAGGAATACAAAGAATAAATAAAGGGACTAAAAGGAGAGAATGACAAACTCCAAAAATACCTAGAGAGACAGAATGGCAAACTCTGGAAAGAACTAGAGGGAGAGAATTACAAACTCTGGAAAGAATTAGGAAGAGAGATTGACAAACTCCAGAAGAAAGTGGAAGCACTGAAAAGATCCTACTCTGAAATGAAACAGGAAACTGACCAGAGAATCAAGGATCTAGGAAGAGAAAATGACAAGCTCCAGAAGGAACTGGAAAATACTAAAAAAAAAAAAAAAAATAAAATTTAAAAATCATAGGATGAAATGAAAAGTATCACAAATCAAAAACCACTTTAAGATATCATCTTACTCCCCTAAGACTGGCTAAGATCAAGAAAACAAATGATACCAAGGGCTGGAGAGGTTGTGGGGGAAAGGGGAACCACTCATCCACTGCTGGTGGTGTAAACTCGTTACAGCCACTATGGAAGCAGTGTGGAGAACCCTAGGAAGACTTGGATGACTTGACCCACCCACCCAGCCCATACCACTCCTGGGCATGTACCCTCACGACTCACCCCACCACAGAGATGCATGCACGGCCATGTTTATTGCAGCTCTCTTCACAATAGCAAGGAGCTGGAACCAACCCAAATGCCCCTCAACTGATGAGTGGATAGAGAAAATGTGGTACATCTACACAATGGAGTTCTATGCAGCAGTAAAGAAAGATGGCATCATGAACTTTGCAGGTAAATGGATGGAACTAGAAGATATTATGCTAAGTGAAGTAACACAGTCCCAGTAAAACAAAGGAGGAATGGTATCCCTCATCTGTGGATGCTACTGCCAAGCACCTAGTTGTAAAGCAAATTGACCAACATCAATGTTATATTCCTCTTTTTCTGAAAGCAACAGTGCTCTTATAATGTGAATCCCTTAACAGGCTCTAGAATTAACCTACCACTTATTTTTAGTCTTTGTACCCTTGGTGTATGGGTGAAGGGTATGTGGGCATACTTTAGAGTAAAGTAAATTTAAAAAGAAAAAATGTGAATCCTGAAATATGATATGGAAATAACATAGTTTATTTTCAGAAGACATAATTTAAATATAGGTGTGACATAAATATATGCATATGTTGAAGCAATACAAATTGGAGGGAACAACAACAAAAGAACTGGGACAGGGAACAGACTGAAACAGAAAGGTTCTCCCAAGAGCAGTGATCCTTTGCTTTGAAAAACTTTAAAAAGACTCAAGAAAAGATACAAGAATGAATGAACTTGGGTGAGGTGGGAGGCATGGAAAGGGAAATAAGTCTAAATTGGACTAAGAAATGATGTACGAAATGCACAAAACTTCAATAAAAATATTTTTTAAAAAGATGTAGATCTATAAAATGTCATTCACAGTGTAATCCAAGTTTGTAAATGTATAATGCTCACTCACAGATGATATCATTATAACTCGAAGCCAGACTTGGGTATAATCATTTCTCTGGTTTGTTATCAGTGTCCTATCTAGGGTGAAGAGACATTTGTTCATGGCTCCCCCAGGAAAGTCATACACCACAGGGGAAAGGGCCTCACTTACACAAAGATAAGCAAGTGCAAAGACTCCTGAAGGAGACACAAGAAGATAATGAGAACAAAGGTTGTGAGGACTGAGCCAGGACCACGTGGCTGAAGGCCTTGGACTTCATATAATCTATAACAGGAATTCTTCCAAGAATTTAGCATAAAAGCAGGAACACTGGACTATAAACCAGGCTCTCTACGTTTAATTCCCAAGTCTGCTATCTTTTTACTTAAGTCACTTCAACTCCTTGGGATTCAGCTTCTATCTATCAAATGTAATTAATAATATTTATCCATCCATCTCAAAACAATCTGGGGCTCAAAATAAGGTGAGGATATGAGAAGTCCTCACAAATGTGTGGTTGTTTTCTTGTGTGTGTGTGTGTGTGTGTAGTTCTTTTCAAGAGAGGAAAGGGTATGGATGGCACTGGAAGAGCTGGCAGAGAACTGGCATCTTCCTAACCATTGGCCTTTCACTCTTTCTTCAAGTGTGACTGGCCTGTCTTCCCGCGTGTCCAGCTGTGTGAAATTGACATTCTGACTAAAGACAAAAGTCTTGATGCCCTGTGGATACAAAGATTAAAAGAAATTCTGGGGCTGGAGAGATAGAGTTAAGAGTACTGGCTGCAGCTGGGCGTGGTGGCGCACACCTGTAATCCCTCGAGTAAGCACTCAAGAGGCAGAGGCAGGCGGATCTCTGTGAGTTCAAGGCCAGCCTGGTCTACAGAGTGAGCTCCAGGCCAGCTGGGACTAAAGGAGACCCTGTCCCAAAAAGACCAAAAAAAAAAAGTACTGGTTGCTCTTGCAAAGGACCTAGGTTCAAATCCCAGCACCCACGTGGCAGCTAGCAACCTTCCATTACTCCAGTTCCAACGCCCTCTTCTGATCTCCAATGTACAATGCAGGTGCACTTACATACATGCAGGCAATGCATTCATACACATAAAATAAAATATTTTTAAAAGAAATTCTGGAAACTCTACTCAGGTCCTTTGGCTCTTTTTGACCTTTAATAAGACCCATGAAACAAACCCTAATTGCATAATGAGTTTGATCTTTCAGAAGTCACTGTCTGGAAAAGAATATTCTCAAAGGAAGGTATTAAACAGGAAAAACCACTCCGGAGCCCATTCCCAAGGCCAGCTTTCAGAAACCAGCTGTATGAAAGAAACTATCTTCAGAAGCCCCTACATGACCTGGTGATAGCTTGAGGCTCTGTAGATTTTTCAGAGAGAGAGAGAGAGAGAGAGAGAGAGAGAGAGAGAGAGAGAGAGAGAGAGAGAGAGAGAGAGAGAGAGAAACAGAGACAGAAATACAGACAGAAACAGACAGGGATGGTAACAGCTGGGACAAATCCAAGGTGATAGAGAAGGAATGTATACCAGAAGCAGGTTCAGAGAAGAGGGTAAATTTCAAGACTTTGCACCAAATCTCTTTCTTAGACCAAGGCAATGATCCCCTAAGACCATTCTTCCAGAACTAGAGAAAGAGCTATATCAATCAATCATTTACTATCATTTATTGAGCACAGCAGTAAGTGCTGGACAAATATTACTTCCTATAATCCTCACAGCACCCCTATGACATAGTTGCTAGTATCTCCATCTATATCTTCCATATAGATAAGGAAACTGATTTAGAAACTGGCCCCAGTCAAACAGCTAAGGCAGAACTAGAATTTGAACCATTGCTCTTCACAGCACATTAGAAACATGTGCCCAGAGAGTGTGTCCTACAGGAAAAAAGGAGAAAGGAAAAAATTCCTCTGGGAAGAAATTCAAAACCTTAGCTTCTGCACCCAGCTCTCCCTGACTCAATGTCACTCTGACAAGTCCCCTCCCATCACTGGGACCATGTGCCTCCTAAAGTCCTCGCCCCCATGATCATCCTCAATCCTTGGCCTTTGAGCCTCCTCCATGCTCTTCCCACATTTCCAGTTGTTCAGTTTCAAGTTCTGGCTGGTGCTTTTAGTCTTGATGGTCTATGGGTGGAAGGACTTGGGAGATTCAGAGAGTNGAATTGGAAAATGATGTATAAAATGCACAAACCATCAATAAAAATTAAAAAAAAAAAAATTTAAAAAATTAAAAATAAAAAATAAAAATAAATAAAAAGAAAGCAGGTGTGTAATTCTGTTATCTGACTCCCAGATTATACACAAGTAACAGCAATCACAGCTCCTCAGCTACTCCACACGGGACAGATGAAGTCCTTCCAGAGTCAGTTTGCCATCCAGAGTAATTGGTCTCCATGTCCAGATTTGCTCACCTCAACTCAGCCTCTTCTGCAGACCTGGAAAGAGGAGAGTAACTTGAATGTGAACCCTGGAAAGGCCACTGGAGACAGCGCAGCTCATTCCAGACTTCATGTAAGTGGATGGGGAGGCCACCTGAGGCCTCATGACACCAATGGACAAGACCTTGGGCTCTGCCCTTCAGCCGCTTCTTTGGCACATGCTCTTGCTTCCTCTCTCTCTACGCATTGAACCCATGGGATTTCCTTTTGAAGCGCCTCTTCTAGGTTGTCCCCATCACAGCCCCGAGATGTTCCCACCTCATCTCTCCAGGATTATCACTACAGACCTGTGATCTCCCTTCTCCAACTCTTTCCTTCCTTAAATCTGTCCTGCACAATGAGCTCTGCCACTCACACAATATCCAATCAGATATTCCCTACATCTAAATTTTTTTTTTGGTCTTTTTGAGACAGGGTCTCCCTGTAGCCCTGGCTGTCCTGGAATTCGCTCTGTAGACCAGGCTGGCCTTGAACTCACAAAGATCCGCCTGCCTCTGCCTCCCAAGTGCTAGGATTAAAGGCGTGCACCACCATGCCTGGCTACATCTAAAATTTTAAAAAAAGGTACAATGGGAACCCCGGGCTGTATAAGTTTGGGCATAGCTGCTTGCAAATTGGTTTTACGTGAAGGATACTTGTATTCATTATTTATTACTTATTATTAAAAAAATAAATAAAAATTTTTAAAAAGGCCTCAGCCTGGATTTTATGGTCCTCTGGTTCTGGCCTGCCTCTCCCTCTGCCCCCTTCAGACCCTCTCAGAGCCTAAATCTAACCCAACGGGTCCTGATACTTCCCTCTGCTACTGTCAGTGCTATTTCCTTGGTCAAATTCGGAGGACTGCTCTGCCTGCTGCCCCATCTTCCAGCACTATCTATCATCCTACAAGGCCCCTCACCATAAAACTTCTTTGTACTCTACTCATAACACTGGACACTTCCCATTTTTCTATGATCCTATAATGGATAGACCTCCTTAGGCCTAAGTATTTATGTGCTTGTTTTCACTCCTACTGGGATACAGACTTTCTCAAAAGTAGAATGCACAATAGGACTGGTGCGTTTGATCCCTACAAGCCTTTTTCATTGATTCATTCTTTTACTCATTTGTTATTTGACATAGTTTTAGAGCCTAACAGACCTAAGTATGTATCCAAGCTCTATCACTTGCTCGAATTATGACCTTGAGCAAATTATTAACCATTAGATTAATAATTCAGTTTTCCCCCTCTGCAAAATAAGAATAACAATATATATCTCACAAATACATTGTCATGATTAAAGGGATATCAAGGTGTATGCTTAACATGATGCCTGCCATATGTGTAATTAATAAGGCAATATTAATAAGCAAAGGACATAGTACATGCCTGCAACTGTGAAGAATGTGGATCTCTGTGAGTTCAAGACCAGCCTGGTCTACGTAGAAAGCTCCAGGCCAGCTGGGACTAAAGGGAGACCCTGTCTCAAAAACACCAAAAAAAAAAAAAAAAGGAATTCTCTGGATATAAAATTAAACTAGGTTTATACCTCTGAAGACTCACATTAACAGGGGACAGGTAGAAAGGAAGCAGCTGTCCTCCATATCTACACAGGGATGAGCGTCGCAACCAGGCACGCACATGCGCTCTGGAGCATCCAGAAACTACAGCTAATAGAGGCTCTGCAGGAGAACAGAGTGATGTGAGCAATATTTGGAAAGACTGGGGCTGATGATGTAGGGGAAAGGGACCAATCAAGACAGCCAGACAGAGGACACAGCACAGGATGCACAGAGAAGCAAGTTGGAACATCATCGTACCCTGCAAACAACTGTTGCTGGATATGTATTCACCAAGAGAAGCATTCAAGGGCAGAGAGCAGAGCCTGGAGTAAGTCTCCCCTGCCCTGCTCTGCGTCCTCACATAACCCACAAGACTGATCCCGAGTACCACTCTGAGATATGGAAATTAATGCTGGGCCTTGGGTTGTTCCTCCAGCTCAGTCAGGGAGGGACATGTTTTTACCTGCTCAGCTCAGGAGTTTGGCCTACCGAGGCTAGCGTCACCCTCTTCAGGAAACACTTGTCTCTGAAGCAAGAAACGCTAATTGCCTTACCAGTTGTTACGCCCTCTCCCTGGGAACTCAGAGACTTGCTTCCCTTTTCACAACTTTGGATGTGGGGAGTCCTGAGACTCTGGAGAGTTATCCAGCCTCAAATTCTACCCACAGAGCATCCTGAGTAGAACAGGGATGATCACTGAATTCAGAGAAAAAAGCTGCTTCAAGCGAGTGTAAATTTGAATCATCTGATGAGAAACTAATTACATTTAGAAATAATCACCTGGGGGGGGGGCTGGAGAAAGATAGCTCAGTCAGTGAAGTACTTGCCATACAAGCAAGGCCTGAGTTCAATGCCCAGCACCCACATAAAGCTTGGCATGGTGCAGCACTGGGGAGGTGGGGACAGGTGGACCCCTGGCCTGCTGGCCAGCCAGCCCAGCCTACTCATAACAACACTGTCCTAAAAAAAATCCCAGAGCTCCGCTTAGCCTTTCATCTCCAATCCTTGGCAATCACTGACCTTTTCATCATTAACAGTGACATTAAAGTTGTTGCTGGAATCCTACAATAGGCAGCTTTTTGGTTTGGTTTGGTTTAGTTTGTTAAACAAGAATTTTATTTAAACTGCAAGACACTTGACTTGAAGGGAGCACAGGAGAGCAGACGGAGCAGAGGGATGGGGAGGGTTGGAAGGTAGCAGCAGAAAAAATGTATGCATTTAACCCTCTCTATGCCTTTAAATGTTTTTAAACAGTGTGTGTGTGTGTGTCTGTGTGTGTGTCTGTATGTGTGTGTTTGTGTGTGTGTGTGTGTGTCTGTGTGTGTGTCTGTATGTGTGTGTTTGTGTGTGTGTGTGTGTGTGTGTCTGTGTGTGTCTGGGGGTGGGGTGTCTCCACAGTTATGGGCACATGTCACAGAAACCAGAGGGCAACTTACAAGAGTCAGTTCTCTCCTTCCACCATCTGGGTCCTGGGATTGAATTCAGGCCGTGGGCTTAGCCCCAAGCACCCTCATCTGCTGAGCCTCCACTAGGATTTTGCATTGATAGCTCATTTCTTTTTTTAATATTTTTTATTTTATTTATTTATTTTTATGTGTTTGAATGTACTTATCTACATGTAGGTCTGTGCACCCGTGTCATACAATGCCACTGAGGTCAGAAGAGGCTGTCGGATTCCCCTGGAACTGGAGTTAAGACGTTTCTCAGCTGCCATGTGGGTGCTGGGGATCGAACCCGGGTCCTCTGNAGGGGAAAGGGACCAATCAAGACAGCCAGACAGAGGACACAGCACAGGATGCACAGAGAAGCAAGTTGGAACATCATCGTACCCTGCAAACAACTGTTGCTGGATATGTATTCACCAAGAGAAGCATTCAAGGGCAGAGAGCAGAGCCTGGAGTAAGTCTCCCCTGCCCTGCTCTGCGTCCTCACATAACCCACAAGACTGATCCCGAGTACCACTCTGAGATATGGAAATTAATGCTGGGCCTTGGGTTGTTCCTCCAGCTCAGTCAGGGAGGGACATGTTTTTACCTGCTCAGCTCAGGAGTTTGGCCTACCGAGGCTAGCGTCACCCTCTTCAGGAAACACTTGTCTCTGAAGCAAGAAACGCTAATTGCCTTACCAGTTGTTACGCCCTCTCCCTGGGAACTCAGAGACTTGCTTCCCTTTTCACAACTTTGGATGTGGGGAGTCCTGAGACTCTGGAGAGTTATCCAGC
The DNA here is from genome assembly GCA_009823505.1 of Rhizomys pruinosus. NCBI lineage: Eukaryota > Metazoa > Chordata > Mammalia > Rodentia > Spalacidae > Rhizomys > Rhizomys pruinosus. Next base: position 1,005,771 of record VZQC01013203.1, on the reverse strand, counting down.
CTCAAATTCTACCCACAGAGCATCCTGAGTAGAACAGGGATGATCACTGAATTCAGAGAAAAAAGCTGCTTCAAGCGAGTGTAAATTTGAATCATCTGATGAGAAACTAATTACATTTAGAAATAATCACCTGGGGGGGGGGCTGGAGAAAGATAGCTCAGTCAGTGAAGTACTTGCCATACAAGCAAGGCCTGAGTTCAATGCCCAGCACCCACATAAAGCTTGGCATGGTGCAGCACTGGGGAGGTGGGGACAGGTGGACCCCTGGCCTGCTGGCCAGCCAGCCCAGCCTACTCATAACAACACTGTCCTAAAAAAAATCCCAGAGCTCCGCTTAGCCTTTCATCTCCAATCCTTGGCAATCACTGACCTTTTCATCATTAACAGTGACATTAAAGTTGTTGCTGGAATCCTACAATAGGCAGCTTTTTGGTTTGGTTTGGTTTAGTTTGTTAAACAAGAATTTTATTTAAACTGCAAGACACTTGACTTGAAGGGAGCACAGGAGAGCAGACGGAGCAGAGGGATGGGGAGGGTTGGAAGGTAGCAGCAGAAAAAATGTATGCATTTAACCCTCTCTATGCCTTTAAATGTTTTTAAACAGTGTGTGTGTGTGTGTCTGTGTGTGTGTCTGTATGTGTGTGTTTGTGTGTGTGTGTGTGTGTCTGTGTGTGTGTCTGTATGTGTGTGTTTGTGTGTGTGTGTGTGTGTGTGTCTGGGGGTGGGGTGTCTCCACAGTTATGGGCACATGTCACAGAAACCAGAGGGCAACTTACAAGAGTCAGTTCTCTCCTTCCACCATCTGGGTCCTGGGATTGAATTCAGGCCGTGGGCTTAGCCCCAAGCACCCTCATCTGCTGAGCCTCCACTAGGATTTTGCATTGATAGCTCATTTCTTTTTTTAATATTTTTTATTTTATTTATTTATTTTTATGTGTTTGAATGTACTTATCTACATGTAGGTCTGTGCACCCGTGTCATACAATGCCACTGAGGTCAGAAGAGGCTGTCGGATTCCCCTGGAACTGGAGTTAAGACGTTTCTCAGCTGCCATGTGGGTGCTGGGGATCGAACCCGGGTCCTCTGCAAGAGTAGTCAGTGCTCTTAACCGCTAGGCCATCTCTCCAGCCCCAATAGCTCATTTCTTTTTATCCTCAGGTAATAGACATATTGTCAATCTATTACTCAATCCATTCAGAGATGACATTTTGGTTGCTTCCAGGTTTTAGCAATTAGGAATAAAGCTGCTATTGATACATTCATGTTATCAGTCTTTCAGATCATTTAGATGAAGATGTAGGAGCCCAGCTACTGGGTGCAGGTTAATGTAAGACTATGTTTAGCTTTGTAAGAAGCGGATAAACTATCATCTAACATGACTGTATCATGTTTCAAGAGCTAAAGATACAACTCAGTGGTATAAGGCTGGCCTAGCATGCTCAAGACCTCAGGTTCAACCCCCAGCAGCTCAAGGTGTCTGTACCATTTTGCATTCCCACCAGCAATGAGTAAGTCTATTACTGTGTCTACTTGGTATTATGAATGTCCAATTTTTTTTTAACATTTACTTGTATTTCTGTTTGGGTTTCTTTGGGGGGGTGGCTTATTTGTTTTTTGTTTTTGTCTTTTTTGAGACAGGGTCTCCCTATAACCCCAGCTGGTCTGGAACTCACTCTGTAGACCAGGCTGGCCTTGAACCCACAGAGATCTGCCTGCCTCTGCCTCCCCAGTGCTAGGATTAAAGGCATATGGAACTACACCCGGTTTAAAGACAGCTCTTGGCCGCCATGTGGGTGCTGGGAATCAAACCCTGGTCCTCTTCACTCGGTGCTTTTAACCACTGAGCCATCTCTCCAGCCCCTCTGTTTTTTGTTTTTTTGTTTTTTTTTTTGAAGGGGGGGTTGGTCTTTTTGAGACAGGGTCTCCCTTTAGTCCCAGCTGTCCTGGAACTCACTTTGTAGACCATGTTGGCCTTGAACTCATAGAGATCTGCCTGCCTCTGCCTTCCAAGTGCTGGGATTAAAGGTGTGCATCACCATGCCCAGCCTTATTTGTATTTCTTAAGAATTATTATTTTAGTGGTGCACACCTTTAATCCTAGCACTTGGGAGGCAGAGGCAGGCGGATCTTTGTGAGTTCAAGGCAAGCCTGGTTTACAGAGTGAGTTCCAGGACAGCTAGGGCTACAGGGAGACCCTGTCTCGAAAAGACCAAAAAAGAAAAAAAAAAAAAAAAAGAATTATTATTTATGTGAGTGTGTGTATGTGAGCATGTGTGGGTCTGTGTGTGTGTGTGTGTGTGTGTGTGTCTGGGCATATTCATACGGGAATGCCCACAAAGGCCAGAAGAGGATGTGGCACCCCCTGGAGTTGGAATTGTTGTTCTAAGCCACCTCATATGGATGCTGAAAACTGAACTCCAGTCATCCACAAGAGCAGTAGGTGCTCTTAACCACACCAGCCCCAAGATTTATTTTTATTTTTATTTATGTATGTCATGTGTGTCTGGGTGCCTGCAGAGGCCAGAAGGGGGAATTAGATACCCTGGAACTGGAGTGGAAAGAAGCCGTGAGCTGCTCAACGTGAGTGCTGGGAACGGAGCTCAGCTCCTCTGTGAGAGCAGCATGTGCTTTGAACTGCTGAGCCATCTCTCCAGCCCCAAATTTTCTGTCTTGACTATGGCAGTACTTCTATGACTGCTCGTGCTCATAAATGACCATTTCCTCACAACTCAGTAGAAGAGAAGCTCCTCAGACGGCTCCAGCACGCAATCAAGGCTAAGATCCAGAGGGGGAAGGAAGTTACAGTTCCCTATGTAGAGACAAAAAGAGGTAGACAGATGAATAAACAGATGGGAGATAAGAGATTGGGTGGAGGGAGGGAGGGAGGGAGGGAGGGAGAGAGAGAGAGAGAGAGAGAGAGAGAGAGAGAGAGAGAGAAGAGACCCTCCCTCGGAGTTACATTTTCAGCCCTCCTCCTACCCCGGACAGACCTTTGTGTTGGGAGTTGTGATAAATTCACAAATGCCCCAGAATGAAAGTCCAGGTTGACTGGACCAGAAAGGTTTCATTTGGGGAAAAAGATGATCAAAATACAGAAAAATGTGCTGGAGAAATTAAGAGCACTTGCTTTTGGGGGCTGGAGAGATGGCTCAGTGGTTAAGAGCACTGGCTGTTCTTGCAGAGGACCCAGGTTTGAATCCTAGCATCCACATGGTGGATGTAACTAGTTCCAGGGGATCCAATGCCCTCTTCTGTCCTCCTTGGGCATTGCATGACATGAGTGCACTTACATACATGTAGGCACCTGCAGTGGGAAGGCAGAGGGAGAGCAACAGTGCTTAGATGGGTTCTCTAATTGTCTTTTTTTTTGTCAATTGTCTTCTTAAGCAACCTGAAGGCCCACCTTGCTTTTCGTGTATGACAGAACCTTACTGGTAGACAGATAGAATAAAAGCAATGTCGCCTAGAGGGAAAGAAGAATCTTTTGAAAGTCAGAGTTTCACAAGAATCAGGAAAGACCAGTGATGGCCTGCATTTTCCTCCTAACAGACGTATAAACAAGGAAGCTGAGAGAGATGACAGATGCTAATGAGGATGTGGTGAAAGGGGAGGTGTGCCTCACCATCGGCGAGAGGACAAGCTGGTGCAACCCACTACCAGAATTACCAAGTGACCCAGTTATGCCATTCCTGGGCATGTACCTGAAGGGCTCCACTTCCCACTGTGATGACTCTGGAGAGGCCCCTGACTAATACTGAGTAGTTAAGTATTCAAAGCTACAGAAGCCAGCTGCCCAGAAAGTCTCTGATCTGTCTCCAAGTCTTTGGGACAGGGATGACACAAATTCCCCTCTTTGAGAGAAAGATGACTAAGCAGTTGAGAGCACTGGCTGTTCTTGCAAAAGACTCAGGTTTGAATCCCAGCGCCCTAACAAGCATCCAGATCCAGAGGATCTGACGTGTTCTGCCCTCCACAGGCACTGCATGGCATGGGTGCACTTACACACATGCAGGCATATCACTGCATGACACAGGTGCACTTACACACATGCAGGCATATCACTCATACACATAAAATAAAAATAAATATTTACAAAAAACAAATTTCCCTTTTTCATTTAGGTTCCAAGGCCTAATGTCTTTCTGAGATATGGAACCCCAAGTATTTAATTTCTTTTTGGCAGATCTGGGTCTTTGTGAGGGCTACACCATATCCAGCCCTCTGGAACAGATCTAGCAGTGTCTGTTCCCTGAGTGGTCTTCCAAGACTACACTTGCCAGGAGCAGACCATCTGCATGCTGCAGGAGTGCAGACCTCATCTCTGCACTTAGAAAGTACACCAGGTCATCTGCCAGGGCTTCCCCAAATATTGTGGGGGAGTTTTTAAACTCTTGAGGCAATCAAGTAAAAATCAATTGTTCCTTCGGGTCACTGGCAGGGTCTTCCCAGTCAAAGCCGAATACTGGCTGCCAGGAGAATACAGGAAAAAATATTTTTGCAAATATGAACATATGAACCATTAGGCTTCATCAGGATGAAGCATGTAATTGTTGACGGCTCACGGGTCCTGTAGTTTTGGGGCCTGGTTTCTTCGTGGGTAGCAGTGGAGTGTTCCAAGAAGATTGGCATTTTCGATGCAGTTCAAACCCTAATAGTCTCTAAAGGTGAGTCTCAATGTCAATCTTAGCCTCATGAGATAAGAACTATCAGACCTTTATTGGGTGGGATCCAGGCAGCAATTTGACTAAAAGAGGTAGGTGATTGGTGGCCAGGCCTGATGGGTTCTTTTTAGTCCATACACCAGGAAAGTGGGAGCTCCAAGCTCTCAGGACAGAGTAAGCACATAAGATAGGCTGTGAGTGGATTCTCTATTCTTCCTTTTGGGGACTTGACTGATAGGATCAGAGAGGTGGCTTCTATAGGTCCCTGCAGTTTGGTGTGTGCGGTGCTATTGACAGAAGAGGTAATCTCTGCTCCTAGTTGAGACAAGTCTCTTCCTAGCATGGGTACTGGACATTCTAGGTGATAGAGGAATTCGTGTTTCACCTGGTGTCCTCCCATGATACACCTGTAAGACTCAAGAAGGAATACCTGGCCAGGATGCAGGTAGCTTCCTCGACAGAGGGCCCACTGCTCTGGTAACAACCAAATATTCAGTGCCAATTTCTACCATAAAGTCTATTTAGTGACCCCCTGACTGTCATTTTGACCATGGGCTCATGAGGACCCAGTCTTACCAAGCCCAGTCTATCTTGGGCGGCCCGACACAGAATGTGATCCTATTTTGGTGTCTGCTCTTCCCCTTTTTTGGGGGTAGTCATTTTCCAGTGTCGATTTCCTTGCAGTAAGCACACAGATCCTTGTGTAGGGGAGTGTGAGGCTTGGGCTTTTTCCTATCTTGTCCCTGAGGGAAGCTGGCTGTCTCCGAGCCACCACCAGGAGGCCACATTTCGATTCATGCTCTTGTTTGCCTCCCTTTTGATGACCTATTTCCGACTCGTGAATACTTTGTCGGCAGCCTTCAGCATCCCTGCACACTGTTTGGTTTCTGTAACTTTGTCCCGATGTCTCCTTGCATCAGGCCCACAAGCCTGCACTTACCATTTGCCTGGTTGGTTTGGAGGAACCTCAGGGTCAAAGGAGTGTACAGGTAGAAGGCTTCATGCAGCTTCTTGTAAAAGTCAGAAGGGCTGGGTATAATGGCACATGCCTTTAATCCCAGCACTCAGGAGGCAGAGGCAGGAAGATCTCCGTGATATTGATGCCAGTTTGGTCTATATAGTAAGTCCAAGGCCAGTTGTGACTGCAAGGATGGTTTTGGGAGAATTGAATTTCGGTGGTCTTGGACATGTTGATTTCTTAGTTCCCCTTTTCAGTGCCTCTAGTAGAGCCTGTTGGTACCTCCCTGTCACCCTCTGAATCGGAATCCTAGTTAGTGATTTCTTCTGGAACAACAATCTGACCCATGTCTCTGCAGTCAGCTCTGGTGGGACCCGAGTCATTGACCATTTCTGAGCCTGAGTCATCACTCACCACCATTCCTCCATATTAAGGAGGGATAGAGAGAGTGTCTATTATAATCTGTGTTTTCTCAGAGTATGAGGAGGTGTGGTGTTTCCAATTAAGCAAGTCTATAGTGGAGAAAGCTGGTAGTAGAAAGTAGACTGCTCTCCCTCTGTGCTTTCTTTTATTTTCTTTTTTTTTTTAGGAATTCCAGGAGAAACACAGAATATCTCAATAGCTACAGGGAAGGACCAAAGGTTGTTTGTTAAAATAACTAACAGGGAAAGACCACGTTAAACATGTTGCCTCTTCCGCCAGGATGTGACTCAGTGAGTAAAATCTCCCCCCCCCGCCCCACTGGCGCCACCAAAGCTGCCAGTGGCCCAACCTATCAGTCTAAACATGTCATGCTTCCTCAGTCCCTATGAATCAATAACAAAATGCCAAAACTGGAAAATTCCCCGTTTGCAGTTTTTCCTTTAAAAGACCCTCCCCCCGT
>VZQC01013203.1:944316-989871 GCA_009823505.1 Rhizomys pruinosus | reverse complement strand
TCTTGCAGAGGACCCGGGTTCGATCCCCAGCACCCACATGGCGGCCGAGAACCGTCTGAAACTCCAATTCCAGGAGAACTCCAGTTCCAGGGGAATCCGACGCCCGCTTCTGACCTCCGCGGCATTGCACGACACGGGTGCACAGACTTGCATGCAGACAGCACATTCATACACATACAGAAATAAATAAAATTAATAAAAAAATAAAATAAAATAAAAAGAATCCTTGCTTCTCCCTCTTTTGAATTCTTCCTATCCCAATTCCTGAGTGGTTTGTAAAAGGATCAAAAAGGCTGGGTGTGAAAATGCACACTATAATCACAAAAGACCAAGAGTAGGCAGCCAGCCTGGGATACAAAAGAAGGGGAGGACAGGGGAGAAGAGGAAAAATATCTCACCACCTTCTCCCCCAACTCCTCACTTTTCCAGCCTGCAAACAAGTAAGATGGACACCCCACCACCTCATACCAGTTCTAGGAAAATTTGGAGCATGGTGTCTGAGATCAGGTGCCCTCAGTGAGTGAATGATCACTGAAATCCTGTCAGGAAGTAGGACACAAAGGCAGCTAGCTAGTCTTTGATCTTTGGTCAAAAAACCCTGTTCCTGCAAAAACGAAGTAATCTCAGGAGTTCAGAGTATGCTTTTTCCACATCTCTTAATTTCACTTCAGTCTTCACAACAGCACGTTCAGTGATGTTCTCTGTAAATGCAGAATCCAGGGCTCAAGGACAGGCAGTGTTGGCCAGCCAAAGCACTCCCAATTCCAAGGCTATTTCCGCTACATCCTGACTTTTTTTTAAAGCCAATTTTCTATTGAAGCTTTGTGCATTTCATAAAAACTTCCAAATCAAATCTAGACCCGTGTCCCCCTCTTTCCCCCCACCCCACCCCACCAGAGCTCATGCATTCTGCCAAACATGTTTTTCATCTTTTTCTCAGTCTCTCTCAAAATTCTCAATGCATAAGTTTACTGTTTCAGCAGAAGTTCACCATATCAGTCAGTTCTTTGACCCAGTCTTTTTGTCGTTGTTGTTGTTGTTATTGTTGCTATTGTTGTTGTTATTCCTTCCAATATGCATCACTCCAAAATATGCATATATGCTTGTCACATATATCATAGGTTTTAGCATCTTCAGCTTATGATTTTTTTTTATTAGGGTGAAAAAGCAAGAGTGATATCATTTTTTATATGGTTTTGCTTGCTTGTTTATTTGTTTGTCTGTTTAGACAAGATCTAACCTGAACCTTTTGATTCTCCTTGCCTCACCCTCCTAGGCACTAGGATTAAGAGTGCTGGAATTGGGACTGGAGAGATGACCTACTGGTTAAGAGCACCGACTGCTATTGCAAAGGTCCCAGGTTCAATTCCCAGCACCCACATGGTGGCTAAGAATCATCTTTAACTCCAGTTCCAGGGGAATCTGACACCCTCTTCTGACCTCCGAGGCATTGCACAACACAGGTGCACCAACCTACATGCAGACAGTACATTCACACACATAAAAAAAATAAAATAAAATAAATTTAAATTTTAAAACAAGAGTGCTGGGATTACAAGTGAGCAACCACAGACTAGAAGTCTATTTTTTTTTTCATACAAGATTTGCCTCAAGCCAGCTGTGCAGCTGAAGATGACTTTGAACTTCTGAACTTCCTGCCTCCACCTCCTGAGTGCTGAGATTACAGGTATGTGTCACCATGCCTAATTTATTCAGGGCTGGGGATTGAACCCAGGACTTTGTGCATTCTATCAACAAGTAATCTACCAACTGAACTAGAGCCTGGCTCCTGAACCTCATTTTTTTTTTTTTGAGATAGGGTCTCCCTGTAGCCCCAGCTGTCCTGTAACTCCCTCTGTAGACCAGGCTGGCCTTGAACTCACAAAGATCCACCTGCCCCTGCCCCCTGAGTGCTGGGATTAAAGGCGTGTGCCACCACACCCAGCTCATTTATTTTTTATGTCATGTGTATGAGTCTATTGCCTGCATGTGTGTAAGTGCAGACTGTCATGCAGTGCCGGAGGAAGACAGAAGTGGGAGTCAGGATCCCCTGTGGGAACCAGAGTAGTTAGCTGCCATGTGGGTGCCAGTCCTCTTAACTACTGAGCCATCTCTCCAGCCCCAGAACTCAAATTTTTAACCTGATTTTCTCAACTGCTGAGAAAAGCCCACCAGAGTTACAGCAAGTGACAGCACCTGATTAAGGTTGTCTGGGGTCCGAATCCTGAGCTGAAACCTATATATTCTATCCATCAATGTACTTCATTGTGAAATTCAGTTGTATCAAAGAATTCTAAGTCAGTTTCAAAATCTGATCCTTTTCCTTATCCCAAACCATCCCCCAGGAGATGTCTAAGCACTTGGCCTGTCTTTAGCAAGAACCCATTAATGTGACTTGTCCAAAGCCCTGAGATTGCTTCCCCATAGTGACTTTCTATCCACTGAGGCCCACCCTGCTCCTTGGCCACGAACTCCCATACTATATCCAGAGTTGAGCTCAGTGTCCTTACAGTAAATTCCCCCCCAGCATTGCCTATATCTGTCACAACAGACCTGGATGAAGTCGTCTTTGCTTTAACAGTTATAAATTAATATTTTCCTTCAACAAAATACAGATAGAAAGGGTGCTACCAAGCAATATCAGAAGGCTGGCAATTCTAGCATGCTTATACTCACTGCCATGGGTCACCAGTACTTTACAACCACCACCATCTTCCTGTGGAAAAATATGTGGAGTCCACATATCTGATTCACGCAGTTAGAAAGACTGAGGTGGTGCACACTTTTAATCCCAGCACTCGGGAGACAGAGGCAGGCAGATCTCTGTGAGTTCAAGGCCAGCCTGGTCTATAAAGCGAGTCCCAGACCAGCTGGGACTAAAGGGGGACACTGTCTCAAAAAAGAAAGACTGAGTGAGGCAGTGTATGTAAAAAGTCTAGTGCCTGCTGGGCGTGGTGGCACACACCTGTAGTCCCAGCACTTGAGAGGCAGAGGCAAGCGGATCTCTGTGAGTTCAAGGCCTACATAGTGAGTTCCAGGTCTACATAGTGAGTTCCAGACCAGCTGGGGCTACAGGGAGACTCTGTCTCAAAAACACCAAATAAATAAATAAATAAATAAATAAATAAATAAATAAATAAATAAATAAATAAAAGTCTAGTGCCTAACACAATCCCAGGCACTGGTGAATAGGAGCCAAAATCCTCACTTTGCTCGTGGACTCTGTCCTTCCAAGTTCAAGTCATCTACTGGGTTTTGGTTTTTTGTTTCTCATTTTGTTTTTCTATATGTGCAATTGTTTCGGAGTTTTGCTGTGTATGCACAGCTGAGTAGATAAGGGCCCTTGTGTAGGCAAACAGACCGTTGCAAGGTTGTTGAGTTCCCAAAAGTACATAGGTCAGTATAAACAGATGCCCTGGGAGGCACGTGTCTGCAGCTAAGTGAGCATGTGCACGTGCATCTGTGTGTATATAAAATACTTTTCTTCATAACACTTTGTTGTCAGTGAACAAGTTCAAAAGTCATTTCCTCTTATTATAGTATCAAGCAAGTTACTAAGTGGTTTGATAATTAATTGCTCAAAGGGAAAATTTTTGCTTCAGTTGAAGTCTCTTATCCTACCCAAAGGTTGAAGATATTGAAAAGCAATGTGATAACTGATCATAAATGTTTCAGTTTATCATTAGTGTCCCGGTCACAAGGCTGCCCGGGTTGGCTGCTCGGTCTTCACAGTAAGAGATAGGAAGACTTATCCTGGGGTGCCCTTTGACTTGGGATACCCTTCCTGCTGCACTTACAGAGAGGACTTGTGTAGCCTCAGGAAGGCTAATGCAATCCCTGAGAGCCAGCATTCCTGAGTTCCAACCAGTGCAGCCTGTTCCCGCTTTTCAAGCAAGGACTCCAAAGCATCACCCAAGTGCAGTGTGGTGCAGTTGTTCAGGGCACAGGCATTAAAGTCAGGCACACCTGGACTTAAGTCCCAGTGCCACCACCTCCCAACAGGTGACTGTGTCTCAGGGCCTTCTTTTGAGCTTCTATGGGCTTTAAATAAAATGAGATTCCTATCTCTCTAGGTTGTCGTGGTAATGGGGCCCTTGTGTTGAACACCACCTGTGGTGACCACCACCTGAGGTGGTACATGCCTGTAGTCCTACTTGGTAGACTGGGGAAGAAGAGGATCAGAAGTCTGAGGCCTGAGATACAAAGAGACCTGTCTCAGAATGAGAGCTGAGGACTGGGGGTGGGGTTCAGTCAGCAGAGTGCTTGCTTAGCATCCACAAAGCCATGGGTTCCATTCCCAGCACTGCATAAACCAGGCATGATGATACCCACTTACAATCCCATCACTTGAGAGCTGGAAAATCAGAAGTTCAAGGTTATCCCCTGCTATACAGTAAGTTCTAGGCTAGCCTGGGGTACATAAGACCCTGTCAAAAAATTGGGGGGCATTGATTTTATATACCCAAGCAGGGTGGTATATGCCTGCAACCTCAGCATTCGGAAGGCAGAACAGGAAGGATTAAGTTTGAGGCTAGCCTGGTCTACATACTGAGTTCCAGGCCACCCAGGGGTATATGAGACCCTATCAGGAGGAAGGTGGTGCACACCTGTAATCCCAACACTCAGGAGGCTAAGGCAGAAGAATCACAACTTGAAGGTCAGCCTGAGACATATGAGCCCCTGGTCTATGGCCATACCACCCTAAATGCTCCACATTTCATCATAATGAGATCCCATCTCATGAAAAAATAAAAAATGAACTAATTCCCCCCACAATAAAACTCTCCTAGCTCCTTTTTGGTCTAGGTCAAGGGATCAGAAGGAACATATTCCTCAGATAAGTGTCTGACTCTGACTTCCCTAATTCATGCTGGACATTATTGTTTCAATAAAACAAAGAGCAGGGCCTTGTTCAGGAGCACAGCTCCAAGAGAAATCTGAAGGAATCTCAGCAGTTCGGGTCCACTCTAGGCTGAAACAGATGCTAAGAGTCAGACTATTTGGGGTTTTGTTTTTATTCTTGTTTTTATTTTTATTTTTTGATGTGTGTGAGTGTTTCCTGCATGTACGTAAGTGCACCTATGTTTGTGCACTGCCTGAGAACAGAAGGAGGTATCAGATCCTCTGGAACTAGAGACATAAACAGTTGTAAGCTGCCATGTGAGTGCTGGGAATGAATCTAGCTTCTCTGCAAGAACAGCCAGTGCTTTTAACCACAGATTCATCTCTCCAGCCCCTAGGCCGAAAGTATAACCATAATGTGGCATGACAGGCCAGAGTCATCCATTCAACTCAGAGCAGCAGCCACGCCTAAGTCTTCCTTCATCCCCACTGCGAACAGAGCAAGATACTCCTCTCACTAAGAATTCATCTAAAAATCCTCTCTCCCTATAGAAATATTCTTTGTGAGTTCAAAGCCAGCCTGGTCTACAAAGCAAGTTCCAGGACAGCCTGGGGCTACAGGGAGACCCTGTCTCGAAAAGACCAAAAAAAAAAAAAAAAAAGAAATAGTATTCAAACAGTAAGAACAGCTCGTCTCCTCACTGAAGACTTTCTGACACCCCCAAGCAGAATCACCCACTCTGCCCCTTAGTACATTATATTTACAATACAATGTTAAAAGATAAGCCGGAGCGTGTGGCGCAGCATTTAATAAATAGCACCAGGAGAGCAGAGGCAGACGGAAGCCGTGTGTGAATTCAAGGCAGCCTGGTCTACAAAGTGAGTGCCCAGGACAGCGGGGGCGACGGGGAGAGCCTAGGCTCAAAAAAGACAAAAAAAAAAAAAAAAAAGAGATAAACTTAGCACATTCTTCTCATCTTTAAGCACTTATTTGAGGCAGACCGGTGGATAACAAAGAGGGCAAGGATAGACCAACAGATGCTTTAGGATGCTACTAGATGGGGAGGGCATAGGAGGAGCTCTTATTTTTTTTTTTTTCACAGTAAATTTATATATTTTATTTTTAACAAATCTAGACCCTGTTCCCGCTCATTCCCCCAACCCACCAGAGACGCATGACATGCGTTCTGCCAGACATGGCTTATCCAGTCTCTGTAGTCATTCATCAATATTTCCCCATTGGGAAAGAATTTGACAATGATTTTGAGGCGAAGTTAACTGTTTCAGAGTCAGTGTCTTTGATGCCGTCTTTTCTGTTCTTGGTGTTATTGTTGTTCTTCCCAATATGCACCACTCCCAAACACTTGAACAAAAGCTCAATGAACCCTGCACAAGAAATACAAATACTTAAAACTAGGTAATTGGCACCAGCATCCACATATGAGGAATATCATTTGTCGTTTGTTTTTTCTAGGACTGCGTTACTTCACTAACATGATGGCCTCTCTCTCCGCAGCCATATTTCTGCAAAGCTCGTGATGTCCGTCTTTCTTTAGGCTGCTGCATAGAACGCCATTGTGTAGATACCACATTGTCTGTATTCCAACCCTCGCAGTTTTGAGGGGCATTTGGGTTGGTCACAGCTCCTTGCTATTGTGAACAGAGCTGCAATAAACATGGGCCCTGCATGTATCTCTGTGGTGGCGTAAGATCTTGAAGGTACCTGCCTAGGAGTGGTATGGCCATGTCAGGTGGCAAGATCATTCAAAGTCTTCCAAGGATTCTCCAAACTGCTTTCCCCCATAGTGGCTGTACGAGTTTACGTTCCACCAGCAGTGGGTGAGTGATCCCCTTTCCCCATAACCTCTCCAGCCCTTGGTAGCATTTGTTTATATCTTTGATCACTAGGCCATCTTATTGGAGTAAGATGATATCTTAAAGTGGTTTTAGGAGGACTCTTACAAGATAATCTCAGGCCAGGGGTGGTGACACACACCTGTAATCCCAGCACTCAGGATGCAGAGGCAGGCAGACCTCTGTGAGTTCAAGGCCAGCATGGTCTATATAGTGAGTTCCAGGCCAGCTGGGGCTACAGGAAGACCCTGACTCAAAAAAAAAAAAAGATATTCTCAGAAGCTAGACAAGAACACTACATAGAACTATAAGTCCCTAGTTAGAGATTAGTTGGACTTGGTGTTTGTTTGCTTGCTCACATTAAGACAGCGTCTCTTGGGTCCCAAATTGACTTTAAACTTGCTGTGTGGCCAGGGATGACTGCACTTCTGATCCTCCCGCCCCTACCTCCTGAGTACAACTGTTCACCACCATGCCCAGTGCTGGATACTGAATACAGGGGTATTGAATATTGTACCTGCTGAGAAGCGTTCTACCCACCAAACCTCTAATTTTGTTTTACTATTTTTGCACTCAGTTTCCATTTGTTTACATGGGAACATAAAGTGGTAGAGTTGTCTCAACCTTTTAGTAGTAGCTATACGACTCATCAGATATGTTTCTGCTTCTCTGGTTATATGGTAAGGCCAGCCTGGTCTACAGAGTGAGTTTCAGGCCAGCTGGGGCTACAGGGAGACCCTGTCTCACACACAAAAAAAGAAGGAAGGACAAACATATGGATGGACAGATGGGCAAAACAGTCCAGAGAGATGGCTCAGCAGTTAAGAGCACTGACTGCTCTTACAGAAAATCCAGGTTCAGTTTCCAGCACCCTGTAACAACCATCTGTAACGCCAGACTCCCTCTTCTGGCTTCCATGGGCATTGCATAACACAGGGCACTTAACAAACATGCAGGCAAAACATTAATGTACATAAAATAAAAGCAAATAAACAAATACTTAAAATTTAAAAAAAAGAAAACATAAGAGAAATATCAGTGAGCTCAGTAAGTTTCAAATTCTAAGCCTTATCTCATTAACACAAATTTAGAATCTACACAACAGCATAGAGGCCAAGAATTAACCCAAAACTAACCCTGTCTTACCATCTAGGAATCACAGAACGTCATAGCTAAACAACATCCAGGGAGGTATTATGACCTTAAGCAAGTGTTTTTATCCAAGCTCCCCCATTCACATGTGACAGATGAGAACTAGAAGTCAAGACTCTTACTTCTTTGTCCTGGAAATTCATCCAGGCCAGCATCCACCCAAAGTTCAAAGATAGGCTGAGCATGCGGCTCAGTTGGTGGAGTGCTTGCCTAATACGCTTGAAGCCCTAGGTTCAATCCCCAGCAGTGCATAGAACCAGACCATGATGTCATATGCTTGTAATATTAGCACTAGGAGATGGAGGGTTAAGGATTATCAAGGTCATCCTCAACTACTTAGGAAGTACAAAGTCAATCTGGCCTAGAGAGCCTACCTAAAATAAACAAAAAGCTCAAGAAACAAATATTAAACCAAATTTCAAAGATAAAGAAAGACCAGTGTATGTACTCCAAGAAGATACCCTGCTGTGTAAGACTTTTCCTGGAAAATGTAAACAAAGTGTATTCACCCCAGATAGAGGCTAATGACAGAACCAAGAAACAACTGCAGCCACGTCCACCTTAGGGGACCAGGGAGTTTGCTAAAGCTCTTTCCAGGACGGTGGGTAAAGGCTGTGTGACAAGTCACAAAAGCTGTGTGTGTCCCAGGAGCTCCCTGCCCAACTTATAGGCAGTTTTGCCAGTGAACGTCTCCTCTCCCCCAAAATTGTCTCCTGCTTTTATAATCTTAGAAAGGAGCCTTGTGAATCTTGCAAGTTTCAGGAGTTTCTTGGGCCTCAGACAGTTCGTTTACCTCCTGAGTCTTGTAAGCTTCCCTTCTTCCAGAAAAGAATGTTTCAGTTCAAAAGAAATAGTCAAGGGCTAGAGAGATGGCTCAGCAGTTAAGAGCACAGACTGCTCTTGGGGGACCAGGGTTCAATTCTCAGCGCCCACATGGCAGCTAACAACCATTCCTAACTTCAGTTCCAGGGGATCCAATGCCCTCTTCTGACCTCCATGGGCATTGTATGACATGGGTGTACCTACCTACATGCAAGCAATACATTAAAAAAAAAAAAATGAACTGGGATGGGGATGGGGTGGTGGTAGGGGGAAGGGAAGGGAAATATGCCTGAACTGATTGGAAAAATTATGTATGAAACTACACAAAGCATCAATAAAAGTGAAAAAAAAAAGAAGATGCAATGCGGAAAGCACTAATTAGTTAGGCAAGAGCACTAGATAATTAAATAGTGATTAATAGATTTTCATGTGACCAAAATTAAAAGTAACTAATTGGTGGAAAAAATATTTAAAATTGTATGCTTAGAACCTATATATTGAGCACTGTTCTAAAGGATACTAAGATTATTTTGATTTTGCTAACTATGAAGGTTTTGATTTCTTAATCATTTTCCCCCACTTCTGACATCTTGTGCCAAACTGTTCCCATGTTAATAGTAGACTATAATGGAAGTTTATGCAATTAAATACAGCAAGAGAGTTTATGGACATCTAGCATTGGTTATGGGTCATATACTGTGAATTTCAGAAAAAAAGACCAAGATAAAGAGCTGAAAAGTAAACTTCATGAGGAAATAAAGATCTATCAGAGATAACTTATGTGGTTAACATTCTCTGTGCATACTGTGAGCATCCAAAAGTAGACTAAAACTTGCAGTTAAAAAAAAAAAAAAAAAAAAAAGCAAAAAAGAAAAAGAAAAATAGTACAATGTAGAATCTAGATGCTTATAAGAGTAGGATCTACCCCCCCCCCCCAAAAAACCCAAGGAGACCCCTGAGGACCAGATCCTCAGTGACACTTGAGAAAACAAAAACCTTGGTTAATCTGGGCTAAACTGTGTGGCCTTAACGCATCAAAAGGAAAGTATAACCAGATATAAATATTCGTAAGACTAGAGAAACTGTACTGAGACATAGAACTTGAGATCTTAGTATAAGAGACAAAAAGAAAACAAGAGAGAGTACTGTTGTTTGGCCTGTTTTCAATTCTTCTCTGGCAAGTGCACACTCTTGTGGCTGCCACCACTTTTGGCACTCCTCAAAGACATGAGACACAGCTTTGTACCTTCCAATTGGACTGAGGACTCATGTCTCTCCAAGAATCCTCCAACCTTCAATTCAGATGGGGACTACTGAGATACCAGCTTGACTAAACAGCTAAGGGGATGTCAGCCTCATCAGCATATAGAATGCCATTGTTGGACTACTGAAGCTGTATCATGGAGGCCCGGCAGGGGGATCAGACAGGACGCATGCTTACTGGACTTCATATGGGGGCCATGGAAGGAAAGACTCATGTGGAGCAAAGGTGTACGGATTGATAGCTGTTTGGGATTGTCCAAGGAGGAACTTTTGAGCACTTCCTTAAGGAAAATATGACAATCTTCCGGAAAAAAAATCCTACAATTCAAGTGATATGTGTATGTATGTATATATATATATATATATATATATATATATATATATAACTATGTATATATGTATATATACTGTAGCAATACAAGTTGGAGAGAACAACAAAAGAGCTGAAAGAAAAAATGAAAGTCTATATTCTGTACCATTTTTAACTAGTTTTCAATAAACATTGTTCAAATGTTCAAAAAAAAAAGGAGTAGGATCTAATCCAATATAAATGGTGTCCTTATAAATGACCAAAAACAGGGGCCGGAGAGATGGCTCTGTGATTAAGAGTACTTGCTGTTCTTCAAGAGGACCTACGTTCATTTTCCAGCAACATTTCAGGCAGCTCACAACCACCTGAAATCCGGCTCCTGGGGGATCCAGCACCTCTGGCCTTCGTGAGCAGTGAGCACTCACACGCGTATACACAGACGCAAAAATACACACAGAATTAAATAAATATACACACATAAATAAAAATAAATAATTAACCAGGAAGTCTGGATCTGGAGACACACACAGGCAGAGCAGACCTTTCCCTCCAAATCTTCAACATCAACCCTGCCAACACCTCCATTTCAGACCTTCTTGCTTTCAGAAGTGTGGGACAATAAGTTTCTATTGCTGAAGCCTCCGACTAGTGCTTTGCCATGGCAGCCCTAGCAGACCAATGCAAGCCGACCACAACAGTCGTAGAGAAGTGGCAAAATCAGGGTACTTTTAGACTTTCTAGTTAAAAAATAATATGTTTGTTGGGGGTTGGGGGAGAGGATAATACGTTTGTTAAGAAATAACAGGGTAGCCAGGCATGGAGATACACGCCTTTAATTCAAACATTCTGGAGGCCAAAGCAGGGGATCCCTGTGAGATCAAGGCTAGCCTGGTTTACATAGTAAGTTCTAGATCATCTGGTACTACACGGAGACCCTGTCTCAAACAAAAAACAAACAAACAAACAAAAAGACAGGACAAAGAGATCTAACAGTACATTCTAGAGGATTCACTGAGAGATATGAAGGAGTGTGAAGTCCCAAGATAAATTATCCCAGTGAATTTGCTTTCTTACCCTACTACAAGAAAAACCTCACACAAAGAATCTCTGTGGCTTGCTGCAGGTAGGAAAGACATGCCAAAGTGGCCCTTTCTGTCGTTACAGTTCCTTAGATGATTTCAGCTTCAATGTGTCATGTTTTGAGATGGTGCATCCTTAATACCTCACATACATGTAGCATACATATAAATTATATACTGTGTGGAGCTGGAGAGATGACTTAGCAAGCACTGGCTGCTCTTGCAAGAGGACTTGAGTTCCATTCTCAGCACCCACATGGCAGCTAACAACTATCAGAAACTCCAGTTCCAGGGGATCTGACGCCCTCTTCTGACCTCTGCAGGCATTGCACAACACGGTGCACTTACATATATGCAGGCAATACAGTCATACACATAAAATAAAAATAATTTAAAAGATCATAAATATAGTGTGTGCATATACACATATATAGACACACATGATATTATATGTATATATATACACACAGAGAATATGCATAGAGAAGAAACTGAAGGAACATAAACAGGTATTAGGGATAGCCACTGAGGGAGAAGGGGAGATTGAGTTTGCAGGGTGGAGTATTTCCTCTTTATATTGCTGTCTGTATTTTTTTATTCTTCTATAATAAGGCAATACTGCCCTTTTTGCTTTCTTTCCTTCCTTTCTTCCTTTTTCTTTTTTTGTATTTTGAGACAGAGTCTCCCTTTAGTCCCAGCTTGCCTGGAGCTCTCTCTGTAGACCAGGCTGGCCTTGAACTCACAGAGATCCACCCGCCTCTGCCTCCCAAGTGCTGGGATTAAAGGCATGCGCTACCACGCCCAGTGGTGGCACATGCCTTTAATCCTTTTTCTTTTGCAGTGCTGAGGATCCAGCCAGGGGCTCTGCAGGCCTTGGACAAGTACTCTACCACTGAGCTACACCTCTAGACCCATCCTACTTTTACTTTTTCTTTTTTTAATATATTTTATTATTATTTTTAATGTGTATGAATGTACTGTCTGCATGTAGGTTTGTGCACCCATGTCATGCAATGCCGCGGAGGACAGAAGAGGGCGTCGGATTCCCCTGGGACTGGAGTTCTCCTGGAATTGGAGTTTCAGACGGTTCTCAGCCGCCATGTGTGTGCTGGGAATCGAACTCGGGTCCTCTGCAAGAACAGTCAGCGCTCTTAACCCCTAGGCCATCTTCCAGCCCCTAATCTGCCTAATTCTAACTTCTAACTCTCTAGACCAGACTGTTAGGCTGAGGAACCTGGCCTCCCTCATCTTTTCCTAGCACTAAATCCCCCATGCTTTCTTTCCCTATCAGAACCAGCCCTCAGAAGATGTGCTCATTCATTTACACTAATTTATCCTCAGCCTATTCAGTTTCTTTCAGAGCAGAACGGCATTTAGGAAAACATCAGCCTACAGCTGTGGACACAAAGCCCTTTCAGTGGGACAGAAGCTCTCAGTTTAGCCAGGGAGGAACACAGAGGGACTTGTAGTGACTGCTAGAATCTCCAACCCCAGAAAAGACTGGCCTTGGCCACTTGCTGGGAACCAGGAGATAAGCAAGCCTAGGCTCTACAGTCAGAGCGATCAGCCCATTACACAGCCCTGCGAACAAGGCTTCATCCAGATTTCCTTACCCACATCTCAAACAGGTGATGATCTAGAAAAGATCCTAGACTCACTCCAGAGATCTGGGTTCAAGTCCTAACTGGGCAACTAATTCCCTGGGAAATCCCGGTCCTCTTGTTTCCTCCTGTCCTCATCTTGGCCCTGGAAAAGGTTCAGGCTTGGCCAGGGTCACCTCCAAGTTTCTCTCTCAGCTTGCTCTGGGCTGCTCCAGATCCTCACCTTGGGTTATGTATGCCTGGGACAGGGTCCAAGCAATTCCTAAAGGGGTCAAACAGTTTAACCATTGGGCTGGGTCAGTTCCAAGAAAAACTCAAAAATTAACCTAGTTTTGTGTTTTCTCTTTTAATCTTTACCAGGCATAACTCTGGTGAGCCACGGCTCCTCCCCAGGCAAATTCTGGTGAGCCACGGCTCCTCCCCAGGCATAACTCTGGTGAGCCACGGCTCCTCCCCAGGCATAACTCTGGTGAGCCATGGACTCCTCCCAGGCATAACTCTGGTGAGCCACGGCTCCTCCCCAGGCAAACTTGGTGAGCCACGGCTCCTCCCCAGGCATAACTCTGGTGAGCCACGGCTCCTCCCAGGCATAACTCTGGTGAGCCACGGCTCCTCCCCAGGCATAACTCTGGTGAGCCACGGCTCCTCCCCAGGCAAACTCTGAGCAGCTCCTCCGGACTCGGTGAGCCACGGCTCCTCCCCAGGCATAACTCTGGTGAGCCACGGCTCCTCCCAGCATAACTCTGGTGAGCCACGGCTCCTCCCCAGCATAACTCGGTGAGCCACGCTCCCAGAACTCTGGTGAGCCACGGCTCCTCCCAGGCATAACTCTGGTGAGCCACGGTCCTCCCAGGCAACTCGGTCAGCCACGGCTCCTCCCAGGCATAACTCGGTGAGCCACGGCTCCTCCCAGGCATAACTCTGGTGAGCCACGGCTCCTCCCAGGCATAACTCTGGTGAGCCACGGCTCCTCCCAGGCATAACTCTGGTGAGCCACGGCTCCTCCCAGCATAACTCGTGGTGAGCCACGGCTCCTCCCCAGGCAAACTCTGGGGAGCCACGGCTCCTCCCCAGGCAAACTCGGGAGCCACGGTCCTCCCAGGCATAACTCTGGTGAGCCACGGTCCTCCCAGGCATAACTCTGGTGAGCCACGTCCTCCCAGGCAATCGGCAGACTCCTCCAGGCAACTCGGGAGCCACGCTCTCCCAGGCTACCGTGAGCCACGGTCTCCCAGGCATAACTCTGGTGAGCCACGGCTCCTCCCAGGCATAACTCTGGTGAGCCACGGCTCCTCCCCAGGCATAACTCTGGTGAGCCACGGCTCCTCCCAGGCATAACTCTGGTGAGCCACGGCTCCTCCCAGGCATAACTCTGGTGAGCCACGTCCTCCCAGGCATAACTCTGGTGAGCCACGGCTCCTCCCAGGCATAACTCTGGTGAGCCACGGCTCCTCCCAGGCATAACTCTGGTGAGCCACGGCTCCTCCCCAGGCATAACTCTGGTGAGCCACGGCTCCTCCCCAGGCATAACTCTGGTGAGCCACGGCTCCTCTCCAGCCTCCATGGACCTGGGCGCCAGTGCCCCACCCTCCAACACAATGTTCCATCCCCCAGAACTTTCTCCCCTATTAAATTCTGCTGACCCTCACTTCCTCCATGAAACCTCTTTGGATTCCTCAGGCCCTGTGATCACAGCCTCCTCTGACCAGCTCATTGCACTCCACTATATCCCAATACGAAGCTGACTGCCAGAGGTCATACTGACTGTCTCCTGTGGTTTTCTTCTTGCTTGGTCACTTCACTTGGAGGTAGAAATCATGCTATGTTTCATGCTTTATCCTATGAACTTAAACCCTGGGAGACAGGCTAATCACTTACCAAGAAGAGCAAGGGAAGGGAACAATTTGTTTTAAAGCCACAGAGCAAGTTGGTGGTAGAATCCAAGCATATACCAGAGTTCCCTACAGTCCCCAGCATGAGAGAATGCAGTTTGTGGCAAAATCATAACTTCATCTTTAAGAAACTAGCTTAGAGTCGGGCATGGTGGCACACCTCTTAATCCCAGCACTCAGGAGGCAGAGGCAGGCAAGCTCNGAGCCAGGGCTCCTCCCCAGGCAAACTCGGTGTGAGCCACGGCTCCTCCCCAGCATAACTCTGGTGAGCCACGGCTCCTCCCCAGGTCATAACTCGTGGTGAGCCACGGCTCCTCCCCAGCATAACTTGGTGAGCCACGGCTCCTCCCGCACGGTCATCCAACTCGTGGTGAGCCACGGCTCCTCCCAGGCATAACTCTGGTGAGCCACGGCTCCTCCCAGGCATAACTCTGGTGAGCCACGGCTCCTCCCCAGGCATAACTCGTGGTGAGCCACGGCTCCTCCCCAGGCATAACTCTGGTGAGCCACGGACTCCTCCCAGGCATAACTCTGGTGAGCCACGACTCCTCCCAGGCATAACTCTGGTGAGCCACGCTCCTCCCAGGCATAACTCTGGTGAGCCACGAGCTCCTCCCAGGCATAACTCTGGTGAGCCACGGAGCTCCTCCCAGGCATAACTCTGGGAGCATGCAGGCCACGGCTCCTCCCCAGGCATAACTCTGGTGAGCCACGGCTCCTCCCAGGCATAACTCTGGTGAGCCACGGCTCCTCCCCAGTCATAAAACTGTGGTGAGCCACGCTCCCTCTCCAGCCTCCATGGACCTGGGGCCAGTGCCCCACCCTCAACACAATGTTCCATCCCCCAGACTTTCTTCCCCTATTAAATTCTGCTACCCTCACTTCCTCCATGAAACCTCTTTGGATTCCTCAGGCCCTGTGATCACAGCCTCCTCTGACCAGCTCATTGCACTCCACTATATCCCAATACGAAGCTGACTGCCAGAGGTCATACTGTGTCTCCTGTGGTTTTCTTCTTGCTTGGTCACTTCACTTGGAGGTAGAAATCATGCTATGTTTCATGCTTTATCCTATGAACTTAAACCCTGGGAGACAGGCTAATCACTTACCAAGAAAATCCCAGAGCACAGGGAAGGGAAGCAATTTGTTTTAAAGCCACAGAGCAAGTTGGTGGTAGAATCCGAAGCATATACCAGAGTTCCCTACAGTCCCCAGCATGAGAGAATGCAGTTTGTGGCAAAATCATAACTTCATCTTTAAGAAACTAGCTTAGAGTCGGGCATGGTGGCACACTCCTTTAATCCCAGCACTCAGGAGGCAGAGGCAGGCAAATCTCTGAATTCAAGGCCAGCCTGGACTACATAAGTGAGCTCTGGGTCAGCTGGGACGAAGAAAGACCTGTCTCAAAAAGAAAAAAGAAGAAGAAGAAGAAGAAGAAGAGAAGAAGTGGAGGAGGAGGAGGAGGAGGAGGCAGGAGGAGGAGGAGAGATGAGAGAAGAAGCAACCATAGCCTGGACCTGCCCCCATCCAATACTAAACACTCTGCTACACAAATATCTTCTTGCTCCTCTTGCTTGAAGTTTTGTCACATAGAATCTAAGACTGTTTCCTCCCTGTTCCCGTCACTCTTGACAGGCAGAACAATCCAGGGCAAATCCTAGCCAGCCCACAATGTATTTCCTCAATGGGTCCAGGAAATGTTGGACTGAGTTAGACTTTCTCTAGATTCTAATAGTTCTCTTCAAACCCTCCCTTCATTCCCCTCTGTGATAACCTGACTACAGAAGATCGACCAAAATTTCGTGGACTGAATATTGGTTTTTCGGGGGAGATGCTCAGGTTTCGCATAAAAGGGTCACTAGTCGGGTTGCAGAGTCCAGGACTTCTCTCGGCAAGAGGATCAGGTTCATTATCCAGAACCCACTCAAGCCTAGACAATCCATGCGCATAACTCCAGTTCAGCAGCGAATTTAACACACACTCTTCTGTCCTTCGTGGACATTGTACAACATGGGCGTACGTATGCCAGTCATAACACTCATCAATTAAAATAAAAACTAGGTATAAAATAATAAAATCGCAGCCAGAGCAGTGGTGCACACGCCTTTAATCACAGCACTCATTCACATAAAATAAAAATAAGTTAAAAAATAAATAAAATCTGAGCCAGGCGTGGTGGCACACGCCTTTAATCACAGCACTCATTCACATAAAATAAAAATAAGTTAAAAAATAGAATGAAAATCTGAGCCAGCCGTGGTGGCACACGCCTTAATCACAGCACTAGTCATCCATGAAAATAAAAATCAAAGTAAAAAATTAAATAAAATCTGAAGCCCAGGCGTGGGTTGGCACACTACCCTTTCATCACAGCACTCTAGTTCACAAAAATAAAAAATAATTAAAAATAAATAAATCTAGCCAGTGCGTGTGGCAACAGGCCTTTAAATCACAGCACTTCAGAGGCAAAAGGCAGGTGGAATCTCTGTGATTCAAGCCAGCCTGTCTACAAAGCAAGTTTCCGGCCAGGCTGGGTTCCAGGGAGACCTGTCTCAAAAAATATCAAAAATACAAACAAACAAAAACAAACAAATAAATAAATAAAGTATTTTTGTTTTTTTTTTTTTTTTCTTTTCTTTTTTTGGGGGGGAACGGGGGGGCTTTTTTGAGACTAGGTTCTCCCTGTAGCCCCTGCTCTTTGGAACTCACTCTTGTAGACCAGCGGCCTTGAACTCCACAAGATCCAACCTGCCTCTAGCCTCCCTAGTGCTAGGTTAAAGGTTAGCGTGCCCACCACACCTGGCTGTAGTATTTTTTTCTTTTAATTAAGTTATACATAAGAATAATAATGTGGGTTGGGAGAGATGGTTCATGTGTTAAGGCACTGAACTGTTCAGTTCCAGAAGGCCTGGGGTCAGCTTCCCCAGCAATTCATCCCGAGTGAAATCATCACGTGACTGGACAACTGTCCATAACTCATTTCTCATGGAACCCAACACCCTCTTCTGGCCTCCACAGGCATTGCATACGTAGTGTACTACATAAATGCAGGCAAAACACTCATAGAAAAAATAATAAATTGCAGGGCTAGGTGACACATGCCTTTAATCCTAGCACTTGGGAGGCAGAGGCAGGCGGATCTCTGTGAGTTCAAGGCCAGCCTGGTCTACAGAGTGAGTTCCAGGACAGCTGGGGCTACAGGGAGACCCTGTCTCAAAAACACCAAAAAATAAATTAATAAATAAATTAGTTAATTATATTTTAAAAGAAATAAGAGTGGTTATTTTTTTAAAGCAACAACTGTTTATTTTTATTTTTTTATTTATTTCTGTATGTGTATGAGTGTACTGTCTGCATGCAGGTTTGTGCACCGTGTCATGCAATGCCGCAGAGGTCAGAAGAGGGTCTCAGATTCCCCTGGAACTGGAGTTCTCCTGGAATTGGAGTTACAGACGGTTCTCGGCCGCCATGTGGGTGCTGGGGATGGAACCTGGGTCCTCTGCAAAACCAGTTGGTGCTCTTAACCGCTAGGCTATCTCTCCAGCCCCAAGAGTGGTTATTTTTTAATGCCACAGCTGTATGGTTTAAGGAACAGAATTTTATTTTCTCAAAGGTCTGGAGGCTGGAATTCAAGGAAAGGTGTCAGCAGGTTTGATTCCTCCTTCGGCCTCCTTTCTTGCCTTGCAATGGTCTCCTTCACATTTGTTTTCATATGCTCTTTTTTTTAATATTTTTTAATTTATTTTCATATGTGTATGAATGTATTGTCTGCATGTAGGTTGGTGTACCCGTGTCGTGCAATGCCTTGGAGGTCAGAAGAGGGTGGCGGATTCCCCTGGAACTGGAGTTAAAGATGGTTTTCGGCCGCCATGTGGGTGCTGGGGATCAAACCCAGGTCCTCTGCAAGAGCTGTTGGCACTCTTAATCGCTAGGCTATCTCTCCAGCCCCATCATATGTTCTTTCATCTGTATGCATGCACTCTTGAGAACATCAGTGAGATGGCATTAAAGTCTATCTGTTTAACCTTTTACCATTTTAAAGGTCTTATCTCCAAATACAGTTACATTGTAAGGTACTGATGACTTCGGCATATAAGATTTAATAGGAAACACAATCTATCCATACCAGTGTATACAAGTGTCCCAGAACACAAATGACAGTGGTCTTTCCAGGCAATTTCTGTGCCATCCAGCACCCATGGGACCCTGTTCTCTCATCATCACCACCACCTTTGCCATTAGGTAGGATTGTCCAGGAATATATTTATATGTTCCTTCCTATGCATATGATGGGTAGATGTAGACAGATGCATCTGTTATTGTCTTTTATCTGAATGTGAGTTTGAGATAAATGTAATACACACAGGCATGTGTACCTGCAGGTACCCTCCTGAAAATGTGCATGTAAAGATGATTTTGTGGGTGGACATAAATATTTCTTAGTCACTATTCATTCAATTCAACAAAGACATATTGATATTGTACAAGGTTGTCAGGAAGAATGAGACACAATATATTAATTGGTTTACACCAGAATACACAAAAGGCATATTTTTCAACACAGTGTGGGATATCTATCAAATGTTTGCACACATGTATAAATCAGAGCCTGCATCAAAGCTAAGAGAGTTCCCGATTACATAAGAACATATGTCTTTCGATACTAAAAGATGCTGCTATGGTTTCTCCCCAAGCTAAGGATCAGGTGATAATAGACCCTTGGGCAACTTTAGGGCAGACTGCAGAAGGCTGAAGTATTGGGTTGCTCATCACACAACAGCTCCACCTTCCCCACCCACAGGGGCGGGAGGCAGTATTTCCCGATAACAGGGCATGGAGAGTCCAGGCCCCTGAATGCCATCTGAGCTTCACGTGGTTTTATGAGTTCACAGTTAATGTTTGGCCTTGGGTTATTTCTGCTGTGGGAGGTAAGCCAGAAAAGGCAGGAAAGAGATGGGGTAGGGGCGATAAGGGGCCAGGTCACCTGCAGGAGGCACCTGTCGGGGCAGCCTCTGGCACCATAATAGCTGCAGAGTTCCAGGTACTACCAAAGATGACTTCCAGTCATAAAGAGAGCAAGAGCCTCTGGGAACATGAGTGAAGAAAACTGGCTTTTGCAAAATGGTGCCCAATAGCCCAGCATCCCCTCGGCAACCTCCTTGGAGACCTAGAAAACGCTGCCACCAATAAGTGGCGAGTGGGTACTAGGTTACCTCTCAGGACATGAGAGGTTCACCACCTCCAAAATACCTCTTCAAAGCACCTCCTTCACCTGGGTGCAATGGTATACACCTGCAGTCCCACAGTCCTGTAGTTGGGAAGCTGAAGCAGGAAGACCACTTGAGCTCAGGAATTTGAGGCCAAACTGGACAACACAGAGAGATTCTTACCTCAAGAAAACTCTAAATTTCTCCATTATGCTACATCCTTCTCTTTACTAGTCTTATTTTCCTTCTAAAAATATTAATCTTCTTGGAGATATTGTCCTTTGATTAATATCTCTAGGTAGTGCCTGTTCTATGCTACTAGATAACCTGAGGAAAATTACATGATAGGTTTTGGTGCTTTTCTTTCCTGTTTGAAATCTTTTTAAATATATTTTTAAAGCCAGGCATGGTGGCACATGCCTTTGATCCCAGTGCTCAGGAGGCAGAGGCAGGTGAGTTCAAGGCCAGCCTGGTCTATATAGTGAGCTCCAGGTCAGCTGGAACTAAAGGGAGACCTTGTCTCAAAAAAGACAAAAAATATATTTTTTAATATTTTATTTAGGTTTTTTGTTGTTTTTTGTTTGTTTGTTTGTTTGTTTGTTGTGTGTGTGTGTGTGTGCGCGCGCGCGTGCGTGTGTGTGTGTGTGTGTGTGTGTGTTTGAGACAGGGTGACCCTGTAGCCCCAGCTGGCCTGGAACTCGCTTTGTAGACCAGGGTGGACTTGAACTCACAGAGATCCACCTGCTTCTGCCTCTCCAGTGCTGGGATTATTATTATTAAAAATAATATTATTATTTATTATTTATTATTATATTATTATTATATTATATATTATAATATTATATTATTATATATTTTATTATAAATAATAATATTATTTATAAATAATATTATTAAAAATAATAACCCAGTGTGCCACCACACTGGGTTATTATTTTTATTTTATGAGTATATTACCTGCATGCAGGTAAGTGCACCTGTGTCATGGAATGCCCATGGAGGTCAGAAGAGGAACTGGAGTTACAGATGATGGTTACCTCCCATGTGTATTTTGGGAATTGAACTTGGTAATTTTAACCATTAAGCCATCTCTCCAGCCCCCCACCATTTGAAGTTTTAAACTCCATAAGAATAGGGATGGACATATACATAAATATATACCGTGTGGGGCTGGAGAGACGGCTCAGCAGTTAAGAGCACTGGCTGCAGCCAGGTGTGGTGGCACATGCCTTTAATCCTAGCACTTGGGAGGCAGAGGCAGATGGATCTTTGTGAGTTCAAGGCCAGCCTGGTCTACAGAGTGAGTTCCAGGACAGCTGGGGCTACAGGGAGATCCCGTCTCAAAAAGACCAAAAAAAAAAAAAAAGCACAGGCTGCTCTTCCAGAGGACCTGGGTCACCATGCCGACACCGTCCTCTTACACACACCCTCACCAATTTTCTTTTTTTTTGTTTTCTTTTTTGGTCTTTTTGAGACAGGGTCTCCCTGTAGTCCCAGCTGTCCTGGAACTCACTCTGTAGACCAGGCTGGCCTTGAACTCACAAAGATCCACCTGCCTCTGCCTCCCAAGTGCTGGGATTAAAGGCGTGCACCACCACGCCCAGCTACCAATTTTCATAATAATAATAATGTGCATTGTTTCTGTTTTATAGAAGAAAAAATAGGTATTAAGTACCTTGAGCAAGATTTCCAGCTCATGAATAAATTACTACAAACTATGTTCATTCTGATTTTATGCCTGTCTTTTTAGTGTTAAATTTTCATTAGTGTATACACACTTAATGGGTTTCATTGTGACTTTTTTTTTTTTTTTTTGTTCTTTTTGAGACAGGGTCTCCCTGCAGCCCCAGCTGTCCTGGAACTCACTCTGTAGACCAGGCTGGCCTTAAACTCACAGAGATCCACCTGCTTCCACCTCCCAAGTACTAGGATTAAAGGCGTGCGCCACCACGCCCAGCTATTGTGACATTTTCATACATGTATAATGTTCCTGTACTTTGCCCTCCCTGTCACCCACTACCAGCTCTCTTTAAAGCCTTTCTCCCTTACATTGATCCCCTTCTGCTTGCATTTCCTATCTTTTTTAAACTGGATTCTACATGTGAGAGAAAAATCATCTTCTGAATCTGACTAATTTTGCTTAACTTAATGATCTCCAATTCCATCAATTTTCCTGTGAAGACACAATTTCATTCTTTTTTTTTTTTTTTTCTTTTTGAGACAGGGTCTCCCTTTAGTCCCAGCTGGCCTGGAGCTCACTCTGTGGAACTCATCCCTGCTGGCCTGGAGCTCATTCTTCTTAATGGTTAAATAAAACTCCATTGTGAGCAGGGCACGGTGGTGCACACCTTTAATCCAAGCACTCGGGAGGCAGAAGCAGGCAGATCTCTGTGAGTTCAAGGCCAGCCTGGTCTACAGAGTGAGTTCCAGGATGGCTGGAGCTACAGAGAAACCCTGTCTCAAAAGACAAAAACAAAAAACAAACAAACAACAAAAAAAACTCCATTGTGTATATATCCTGCATTTTCTTGCTCCATTTATCTGCTATTGGGCATCTAGGCCAAGTCTGTATCTTGGCCATTTTGAACAGGGCCACAGTGAGCATGGATGTGCAGGCATCTCTGTGCTGGCTGTGCTCACTGAGATTTCTTTGGATAGGTAGAAGTATATCCAGGTATATCCAAGAGGGTGTAGCTGGGTCATATGGGAGCTCTTCTTTTACTTTCTGAGAAACCTCCATACTGACTTCCATAGTAGCCGTACTAGTTTTTTATTCCCACCAAGAGTGTATAAAGTTTCCTTCTTTTTTATATTTTTATTTGTTGGGGATGGAGAGATTGCCTAATGGTTAGAGCACCAACTGCTCATGCAGAGGACCCGGGTTCGATCCCCAGCACCCACATGGCGGCTGAGAACCGTCTTTAACTCCAGTTCCAGGAGAACTCCAGTTCCAGGGGAATCCGAGACCCTCTTCTGACCTTGGAGGCATTGCATGACACGGGTGCACAAACCTGCATGCAGACAGTACATTCATACACATACAAAAATAAATAAAATTTAAAAAATAAATAAATAAAATAAATTTTTATTTGTTCATTTATTTTTTATGTGTATGAGTATATTACCTGCATGTGTGTAAGTGCCCCCATGTTATGCAGTGCCTGCAGAAGTCAGAAGAGGGTGTTTAAGCCACTGAAACTGGAGTTATAGATGGTTGTCAGCTTCCATGTGGTTGCTGGGAACCAAACCCAACCAGTGCTCTTAACTGCTCACCCATCTCTCCAGCTCCTTGCTTGATAGGCTTTAACATACATGACAGAATGCATGAAAACTGGTGGGGGGGCTATGGGAGGCTGAAGATGGAGAGGGAATCTACTAAATATGACCAAGATGTATTATATGAAATTCACAAAAAATGTTGTTCAAGTGAAAAATAAGTAAATGCGGAAATACAGAAACAACAAAAAGAAGTATCTGTTCAATTTGCCAATTTGTTGGTTGGATGATTTGAGAGATAATTTCTTAGTTCTTTATGTATGTTAAATATTAATCCTCTATCAGATAGTTTCTGTAGTTTCTCTTGCTAATGATTTCTAATTCTACTATGATCTGATAAGATATTAGAAATTAGCCAGGCATGGTGGCACACACCTCTAATCTCAGCACTTGGGAGGCAGAGGCTGGCAGATCTCTGTGGAATCAAGGACAGCCTGATCTACATAAACAGTTCTGGGCCAGCTGGAGCTACAGAGAAAGACCCTACCTCAAATATATAGATATATAGATATATAGATATAAATATATATCTATATTTATATATATATATATAGAGAGAGAGAGAGAGAGAGAGAGAGAGAGAGACTTATTTTTATTTATTTTGCACTTGGTAAGACTTGCTTTGGGGCTGGAGAGATGGCTTGGCTGTTAAGAGTCCTGGTTGCTCTTGCAGAGGACCAAGATTTGGTTCCTAGCACCCACATGGTACTAACACCTGTCCATGAGTCTAGTTCCAGAGGATCTGATGCCCTCTTCTGGCTTCCATGAGCATTGCACACATAAGTGCACTTGCATACTTGCAGGCAAAACATTAATACACATAAAATTAAATTAAATAAATCAACAAGAAAAAATTTTGGTCCTTTTGAGACACAGTCTCCTTGTAGCTACAGCTGGCTTGAAACTCACTATGTAGATCAGGCTGGCTTTGAAGTCAAAGAGATCCACCTGTCTCTGCCTCCCAAGTGCTGGGATCAAAGGTGTGCACCACCACCCTCAGCAAAAGAAAAATTTTAAGCTTGCTTTATATAAGCCTATCTTCTAAGCCCTACACTACAACCTTTCCTATCCATTGCATATTATATGGGGGTGCACACCTGTAATGCCTGAATTTAGGAGACGGAGGTGATAGGATCTTGAGTTCAAGGCCAACCTAAGCTACATAGTGAGTTCAGGGTCAGCTTGGGCTAAGTAGCAAAAAAAACATTCTGAAGGCTGAAGAGATGGCTCAGTGGTTAAGAGCACAGACTGAACTTCTAGAGGACCAGGATTCAATTCCTAGTACCCACATGGCAGCTATCCAGTTCCAGGGGATCTAATGCACTCTTCTGGCCTCCTGCAGTTTTGCATGACACAGGTATAATTACATATATTCATCCAAATTACTCATACACATAAAATTAATTAATTCTGAGTAAATTATTAACTTAGAAAATTTAATCATTAATACCCATCATACACAGCATAGGTAAATTTATCACATCAATCAGCTACATCTGGAGTAGGTGAGACACAGCACAGCGAATTACCTGGGAAGAGCAGAAAGCCCTGGGACCTGGACCACTGTCCTGAAAAGCAAGGTCTCCCAACTTCAAGGCATTCTCAGTATTACTGTAGAGGGAGATAGATGAAAGGAATTTCAGTGGGCTTCTAAGCTTCCCCCAAAGTCACTAGATACGAAGCCCTGTGAAGAAGCCAAGTCCCAGCGCACCTATCTCCTCCATGGCACACAAAGGAGAAAGACCTGCTCAAATGTCACCTAGCTTCTGCATGCAGTTCAAGTTGCCAGTGTTTCCTTCCAGGAAGAGTTGCTGCCCATTCAGCTGGACTCCGATCACTCTCCACACCCAGCCCGTCTACCTCCCTACACTTTGAAATCTATTGATCAGTTCTGGGCTTTTCAGTCTTTGGGGCTAGCAAAGTGCCCAACAGAGTCCAGACTCAGTATACATATGTTGTGAGTAACTGGAGAAGTAAGAGCTAGAGAAAAGCGAAATCCCCTGAGCACAAAGCTGGAGATTAGGATTGGTATCTCACAAGTGACACAATGTAACTATCACGCTCCTGCCCCAAGGGTTGGCATAGCAACCCTCTCCTTCTCCAGATGCAGAGTTCTCTGGAGACTTCCTCACCACTCCTGGTGAGAACTGAAGTAGAAATCATCTTCCACCCTCACAGCCGCAGCCTGGCTGAAGCCAACCAGTGTGCCTCCTGCCCTCCTCCTCTCTAGGACAAGGGAAACACACATGCTGAAAACTCTGCCAATCACAGGAACCAGGACCAAGGGAGAGTCTAGGAAAGCTTGGAGGCCACGGAATCTAAGATAATCAGGAATGAGTAGGAGGCAGAGAGGGTCCAGTGTTGCCTACGGAAGGCAAGCTCCACGGCAACTAACAATGTTAAGGCAGATTCTGATCTTCAGGAGAAAAGGTCCCAATTATTAACCTGTGGGAACAGTGTGACCAGTGGGAAAGGCTCAAGACTTTCCGCACAGGGAATGATACCAGGTAGAAAAGGGGTCCCTGGGACTCTGAGGCATAAAGATGTATATTTGACTCAAAGTGTAGTTGCTCCCAGAGTCCTTACACATTCCCACAGAGCACGGTTACCGGTCAATAGGCTTAGAGCAAAAGAAAACAAAAAAAAACAAAAGAAGACCCAGAGCCTTTGTTGCTCCACAGCTACCTGACAGGCTGCTCATGGCTGGAGACCGTCTTTTACCTAAGGCAGAAGAGGATGATAAACCATGGGAGCTAATCAAGTCTAGGCTCCAACTTATGATGAAAAGCGGAACATATGGACCTGGAGAGACGGCGCTCTGCCGGAGGACCTGGATTCAGTTCCCGGCATCCTCCATAAGTGGCTCACACCCTCTTTTTTTCTTTTTTCTTTTTTTTTTTTTTTGTTTTGGTCTTTTCGAGACAGGGTCTCCCTGTAGCCCCAGCTGTCCTGGAACTAGGATTGAAGGTGTGCCCAGCTGGGATCAGACACCCTCTTCTGGCCTCCATGGGCACTAGCTACACATGTGGTACGTATACATACATGTGTGCACTCGTGCATACATATAAAATAAAGATGAAAAAATAATATTTTTTTAAAATCCCACACTCAAACATAATTTGATTCTGGTCAAGAAAGGAAAACTAAATGACAAGGACTGCATGAAAAGAAGCTCAGGCCGGGCATGCTGGTTCATGCCTATGGACCCAGCGTCAGGAGGCAGAGGTGGGAAAGAAAATAAATTCAATATCCTTTAGTCCTTAGATTAAAAAAAATCAGCTGGAGCCAGGAGTGGTGGCACATGCCTTTGATCCAATCACTTGAGAGGCAGAGGCAGGCAGATCTCTGTGAGTTCAAGGTCAGCCTGATCTATAGCAAGCTCCAGGCCAGCTGGTACTAAAGGGAGACCCTGTCTCAAGAAGACCAAAAAAAAAAAAAAAATCAGCTGGGCATGGATGGTAGTGTGTACTTTTATTTTTTTTTATTAATTTTTTATTTATTTCTGTATGTGTATGAATGTACTGTCTGCATGCAAGTCTGTGCACCCGTGTCATGCAATGCCACGGAGGTCAGAAGAGGGCGTCGGATTCCCCTGGAACTGGAGTTCTCCTGGAATTGGAGTTTCAGATGGTTCTCGGCCGCCATGTGGGTGCTGGGGATCAAACCCGGGTCCTCTGTAAGAGTGGTCTGCGCTCTTAACCGCTAGGCCATCTCTCCAGCCCCTAGTGTGTACTTTTAATCCCAGTACTCAGGAAGCAGATGCAGTTGGGTCTCTGTGAGATCAAGGCCAGCCTAGTCTACATAGCGAATTCCAGACAGACCAAGACTACAGGGAGACCCTGTCTCAAAACAAAATTAAAAATTAAAAATACCCCTGGTTTAATCCCCAGAGCCAAAAAGAAATGAGATAACACTTCATACGGCTATAAGCAAAAAAGAAAAATAAATACTGATGAGAATGTAGAAAATTGAACCTTCACAAACTGTTAGTGAGAATATTACGTACTGGTCAAGAAGTTAAACAGCACTATATGATCCAGCAATCCCACTCCTAGGTATACACCCAAAATAACTGGAAAACTCATGTTTAAACAGAAAACATTGCACACAAACATTCATAACCACACTCTTCACAACAGACAATGCAATGGGCACTACTCAACGGATAACTGAATGAAGTTCTGATCACTAGTCAACTTGTAGCTGAACCAACTTCTGGTACCCCATGGAGGAACATTGAAAATGGCTAAGTAAAGGATCCAAACACACAGGTCACAGACTGTAAACTCATGGTAAATCCATACAGACAGAGAGCAGACTAGTGGTTGCCAGGAACTAGCATAAGAAAGCAACTGAGGTGTCTGCTTAATCATATATGGGCTTTTCTTTTTTTTAATTAATTTTATTTATTTCTGTATGTGTATGAATGTACTGTCTGCATGCAAGTTTGTGCGCCCGTGTTGTGCAATGCCGCGGAGGTCAGAAGAGGGTCTCGTATTCCCCTGGAACTGGAGTTCTCCTGGAACTGGAGTTTCAGACAGTTCTCGACCACGATGTGGGTGCTGGGGATCAAACCCGGGTCCTCTGTAAGAGCAGTCGGCGCTCTTAACCGCTAGGCCATCTCTCCAGCCCCATATGGGCTTTTCTTGGGAATGATAAAAAAATATTTTGGAACAAGATTGAGGTGACGGTCACACAATATCACAAATATAGTAAATTCCACGTAAGTACATTCTTTAAAATGGTTGATTTTACATTGTGTGAATCTTACGTGAATTTTTTTAAAAGGAAGAATAAAAGAAAGCCTGGATATCGGGGCCATGTAAGTAACTATGTAAGTCCATTATCTTCTCTGCCAAAGTGGACAGCAGGCCTCTCCCTAATAAAATCAGAGTTGCAGCCACTAAAGTCAAGCGTACCTTCATCACACCCCTCCTCTCCAACCTCAGCAACTCTCTCTCTCTGCTCTGACACCTCTGAAGCCTGGAAATTGGACAGAGGGGCAGCTCTTTAGCACTGACCTCCCATGATCTCACTAAGTGGTTCCTTTATGAGTTTGCAAAGTCAATAATTCACCAGCCTGCCAAGGCACTGGGCTGACAGAAAGGCTCCTAACCGCTCCCCCATAAATACCCAACCACTTACTGCTGGCCTGCTGAGGCCAGCACACAAGGCATTGACATGATTGTCACATTGAGTCTTCACAATACCGTATGAGATGGGTGCACACGAGGACCTCCTCCACCAAATGTATATAATATGTGTATATACTAAAACTTCCATCTGACAACAGCATTGATATATCAATATTGTCTCAAGAGACATAACTGAGACATTTTCTTCTACCTAAAAGTTGGGGTTTTTTTTCTTTCTATATGAGAAAAAAAGCTATGCATTTTCACAGGCCCCTAAAATGTAGGACCTAGACATTGCATGTCCTTCAGTTAATGGGTGTCAGCCTTGAACATTTCTATCACCATCTCACAAATAAGAAAACCGGAACTGGGGCAACAAGCTCAATGGTTAAGAGGTGGGTGCTCTTGCAGAGGACCCAGGTTCAGTTCCCAGCACCCACATGGCGGTTAACAACCATCCATAGCTCCAGTTCCAGGGGACCTGATGCCCTCTTCTGACCTCCATGGGCATTGACCAACATGGCTACACTTACATTCATGCAGGCAATAAACCCATACACATAAAATAAAAATAATAAATAAATTTTTTAAAAAAAAAAAAGAAAAGAAAACTGGGGACTGGAGATATAGCTCAGTGGTTAAGAGCATCAGCTGCTCTTACAGAAGATCTGGATTTGATTCTCAGCCCACATGGTGGGGACAACCATCTGTAACTCTGGTTTCAGGGGATCCAATGCTCTCTTCTGACCTCCACGAGCACTGCACGACACGGGTGCACTTATACACATGCAGGCAATACACTGATATACATAGAACAAAAACGATAAATAAGCCAGATGTGGTAGTGAATCCCTTTAATCCCAGCACTTGGGAGGCAGAGGCAGGCAGATCTCTGAGTTCAAGGCCAGCTTGGTCTACCACACTGAACGAAATATTTTATAACAAAAAAGAAAACTGGAATTTAAATCACAGAGCTAAAATCCATAAGAAGCTAGCCAGGAGGTTTTGTGGTGCAACCCTTTAATCCCAGCCCTCAGGAGGCAGAGGCAGGCAGATCTCTCTGTGAGTTCAAGACCAGCCTGGTCTACATAGCTCCAGGCCAGCTGGAACCACAGGGAAACCCTATCTCAAAAAGACCAAAAAGGGGGAGGTGTGTGGGACTGGGGCCACCGTAGAGATGTCTCAGCACTGACTCCTCTTGCAGAAGACCTGGGTTTGGTTCTCAGCACCCATATGATGGCTAACAACCATCCACAACTCCAGTTCCAAGGAACCCAATGCCTTCTGGTCTCCAAGGATATTACCCACACATGGGGTGCACCCAACATGTATATAAGCAAAACACTCAGCCGGGCGTGGTGGCGCACGCCTTTAATCCTAGCACTTGGGAGGCAGAGGCAGGCAGATCTTTGTGAGTTCAAGGCCAGCCTGGTCTACAGAGTGAGTTCCAGGACAGCTGGGACTACAGGGAGACCCTGTCTCAAAAAGACAAAAAAAAAAAAATGCAAAACACTCATACACATAGAATAAAAATGAATAAATTTGGGGCTGGAGAGATGGCCTAGCTGTTAAGAGGTCTGACCGCTCTTACAGAGGACCCAGGTTCGATCCCCAGCACCCACATGGCGGCCGAGAACTGTCTGAAACTCCGATTCCAGGAGAACTCCAGTTCCAGGGGAATCTGAGAAACCCTCTTCTGACCTCCGCGGCATTGCACGACATGGGTGCACAAACTTGCATGCAGATAGTACATTCATACACATATGGAAATAAATAAAAAATTAATTAAAAAAATTTTTTTTTTTTTTTTTTAAAAAAATGAATTAACTTTAAAAATTAGCCGGGCATGGTGGCGCAGCCTTTAATCTTAGCCACTTGGGAGCAGAGGCAGGCAAATTTTTGTGAGTTCAGGGCAGCCTGGTCTAAAGAGGTGAGTTCCAGGACAGCTGGGGCTACAAGGAGACCCTGTCTCGAAAAGCCAAAAAAAAAAAAAAAAAATTAAAAAAATTAATCTTTGATGAAACCGTGTGTTGCCAGTGGTTCAGTGCTCGCCTAGAGTGAGGAAGCCCTGAGCTCATTCTCTACCACCTCAAATATTGATAGTTTAAATTAAATCAATTCAAGCCTTTTTCCTGCAGCTTGCCTCTCTCTCACTGGTGAGTTATTCTTGCTGCTGTGACCAACCCTTCAGATCCCAGCGTGTACTGAAACAGGCAGATCTCCTGGAATCACATCGGGCTTCAGCACCAGATTGGGACTACTGAGACTTCCAGCCTTGCAGACTGAGCAGTTCCTGGATTCTCAGCCTCTCAGCATCGCTTGTGGCACTACTGTGAGCTCTGTCCGTGAGCAATCAATAAATTTGTATTAGCTAAAAAATAAATAAATAATAATAATTAATCATCAGCCTGGCATGTGGCGCAACGCCCTTAATCTAGCATTGGGGGCTGGAGAGATGGCCTAGCGGTTAAAGAGCTCCACTGCTCTTGACAGAGGACCGGGTTCGATCCCCAGCACCCACATGGCGGCTAAGAACCGTCTGTAACTCCCAATCCAGGAGAACTCCAGTTCTGGGGGAATTCGACGCCTCTTCTGACCTCGTGGCATTGCATGAACAGGGTGCACAAACCTACATGCAGGACAGTACATCATACACATACAAATAAAAAAAAAATTTTTAAAATCCTAAGCACTGGAAGGCAGAGGCAGGCAGATCTTTGTGAGTTCAGGTCAGCCTGGTCTACAGAGTGAGTTCCAGGACACTGGGGCTACAGGGCGAGACCCTGTCTCGAAAAGACAAAATAAATAAATAAATAAATAAATAAATAAATATTAATTAAATCAATCAATCAAATAATAAACTTCTGAAATTCAAAGGATGCTCTCAGAGAAGAAGAAACCAGCGTTGTGGTACAGCTCCGTAGTAGATCATGTGTGTAGCATACAATGCCCAGTCTCTCCACTCGGATGCCACCTGGGGCCTTATCCGAGTTCAAAGTCACATATACTCAGCCGTATTATTTGCATTTCTCTGAACTCGTGTGGGTCGCTGTTTATACTCCCCCACACCAACACACACACACACACAACAGGCATTCACACACACACACACACACACACATCACACGCCCCTTCTATGAAGGTATTTGAGCACATATTACTAACTGGAGGATACATAGCAGGACAGACAACCCAAAGGAGCAAGGCGCCAGCAGGTCTACACAGGACTGTGCTGATCAGTCACGTGAATTCAGTCTTGCTCCCCGCCCCCATCCTCTCACTGCTCTTTCCCCCTAATGGCAGTTCCCCTGCCAGCGAGCAGCACTCCGGGGCCAGGCTGAACAAGGTGTTTAGAATGTTAATGGATCAAAATGAGTTACAGCCACATCTATTTCACATAAATTAA
The DNA here is from genome assembly GCA_009823505.1 of Rhizomys pruinosus. Taxonomy (NCBI): domain Eukaryota; kingdom Metazoa; phylum Chordata; class Mammalia; order Rodentia; family Spalacidae; genus Rhizomys; species Rhizomys pruinosus. The sequence continues at coordinate 958,032 of VZQC01013203.1, read as the reverse complement.
CCTCTCTGAGCTTTATAGCCTTGTTTACCTTGACTACCACCTGTGGTTTGGCACCCCTGCTCAGCCCAAGGGGTGGAAATGTTCCCTGGCGTGGTGATATCAGCCAGAGGCGCTAAGAGAAAAACCCAGCAGCTGAAGCACCAGCAACTTCCCGGGTCACTCACACTATCACCTCATTGGAACCTTTCTTTCCTCTTTATCTATCTCAACTGTGTCTGAAGAATCCAAGGGTAAGCCTCAGCAGTGCTCTGACAAGGTCCCAGGAAGGGAAGCCAAGGAGAGCCAGACCAACAACGCCCACCCTCTAGGCTTCCTCTGCAATGACTTCATCAGAGATGCTCAGCTCAAGTTCCTAACCCCTAGCGCCCCCTGGTGTTCTAACATCCCACCTGCCGATGCCACAGATGTAATTTTGCGTTTGTGTGTGTGTGTGTGTGTGTGTGTGTGTGTGTGTGTGTGTGTGTGTGTTATTTTTTGAGACAAGGCCTCCTGGAACCCCCCCTGGCTTGTAACTCACTATGTACACCAGACTGGCCCAGATCTCACAAAGATTTGCCTCCCTCTGATTCCCAAGTGCCCAGACTAAAGGTGTGTACCACCATCCCTGGCTACAAATGTAACTTTTTTGTTGTTGTTTGTTTTTTGGTCTTTTCGAGACATGGTCTTCCTGTAGCCCAGATGTCCTGGAACTCACTCTGTAGACCAGGCTGGCCTTGATCTCACAAAGATCCGCCTGCCTCTGCCTCCCAAGTGCTAGGATTAAAGTCCTGCGCCACCACATCCGGCTACAAATGTAACTTTTAAAGATTTTATTTGGGGAGCTAAAGATATGGCTCAGCAGTTAAGGACACTGGTTGCTCTTGTAGAAGACCTGGGTTTAAATCACAGCACCCACATAGCAACTAACAACCATCCCATGGGTAACAGCCATCCATAATTCCAGTTCCAGAAGATCTGTCCTCTTCTGGCACTACATAACACGGTGCACTTACACACATCTAGCCACTACACTCAAACACATAAAATAAAAATAAATAAATCCAAACAATTTTAAGATTTTATTAATTATGTATATGGGGGCTATGTGCATGTGAGTGCAGGGCTCATGTGGGTGCTGGGAATCAATTTTGGGTCCTCTGCAAGAGCAGTATGCTCTCTTAACTACTGAACCGTCTCTCCAGACCCCACAAATATATTTTTTTAATTTATGTGTATGAGTGTTCGCCTATGTGTATGTTGTGCACTCAGGTTGTACAATGCCCAAGGAGGCCAGAAGAGGCTGTTGGATCCCCTGGACAGTTATCAGCTGCTATGTGGATGCTGGGAACTAACCTGGGTCTTCTGCAAGAGCAGCCAGTACTCTTAACTGCTGAGCACTCTCCTCAGCCCCAACACAAATATAATTTTAAATTCTCTAATGGTCACATGTTCTTTGTGGTGCTGGGAACTGAACCCAGGGCATTGTGTATGCCAGGCAAGTACTGTACTGCTGACTTTACGACTTTACGAGTCACATCTAAAAAGGTAGAAATAAGTACGGTAATAATTTAATCAATATGTTATTTAACCCAACAGTTCAAAATATTAACACTTTAACATGTAATCAGTACAAAAGTGTATTGAAGGTTAAAGAGAACTTCTACACTCCTTTCTCCATGTTAATCTTCTAAATCTGGTATACACTTTATATCTGGTATTCACACGCATAAATTTAGACAAGTCTCAGGTCAAGTGCCCAACAGCACATAGCTAGTATCCTAGCCGTGTTGTCCTGTGTTCTGAGCCAATATGATCTCTAGACCAGTGCTCTTACCTGAGATCCAAACAGGGAAGGCCAACTTCTTATCTGCCCTCTCCTCTTGCATCTGACATAAATCTCTGTAAGTCCTTCAAAACTGCACTCTCATTTTCCTCCCACAACCCACTTCAAATAAACCAATGTACTCACCAACTAGCAAGTTGCAGGGGCTAAAACTCAAAACCTATGGGTCTGGAGCTCACTGGTTGAGAGCATGGCTACTCTTCCTAAGGACTACCATCCGTAACTCCAGTTCCAGAATTTCCAATACCCTCCTCTGACCTCCATGGACATTGCACACATGGGTGCACTTGTGGGAAGATCCAGTTTGAATCAGGGGCTAGTTCTCAGCCAGTACCCCTCAGAGCACCATGTGAGAGTCATAGGATTTCTCTGACCCCACCCCCAAGAAAGAGCAAGCAACGTGGCCCAGGCACCTGATGCCAGGCAGAACAGCAGAATGCAGTGGCAAGGAACCGGGGGACTGTGATTGGCTCTTGCTTATAAAAGCAAGTTGTAGCCAGGCATGGTGGCGCATGCCTTTAATCCTAGCACTCAGGAGACAGAGGCAAGCAGATCTCTGTGAGTTCAAGGCCAGCCTGGTCTACATACAGAGCTCCAGGCCAGCTGGGACTAAAGGGAGACCCTGTCTCAAAAAGACCAAAATACCAAAAAAAAAGTGAGTTGTAGCAGGGAATAAAGCAAATTCTCCATTACCATCATTACACAGAATTCCTGGCTGTTATTTCTGTGTGCATACAAGCCAAAGCAGGCCTGACTTTTGAGTGTCATGGCCAGTGGGTTGGATGGCGGTCCATCACACCACCAACCTGGTAATCTGGTGTGGGGCTGGATGGAGACTTATCAGGTAAGAAGTAAATCGTGAGTGGGTGTAGGCTGAAGATAGGCCACCAGCCATCAGCCTGAAATTCCTGTCCAGAGACCAGCAGTCTTTGGGCAGGTGGGATAGCAAGGACAAGACAGGAAACATTCCATTTTCCCAGGCTAAGGACCTGAGTTGGAAGTACCTCTCAGGTCAGGTTACAAAAGTAACCAACTGACCTCTGCACCAAGGGGTTAGTTTCCTACAGTGGCTGCAGGCGGGCACTGTGCCCCCTTCCCTTAGCAGGACTGCACCGTACCTGTTTGTAGCAAAAGAAGCTCCCACTACATTCAGGCCAAAAGCACTCATAAACACAAATTTTTTGTTAAAACTACACTTTTCCTTCACCTCTGCCCGCACATCTAAGCCACCGTCCAGTTCTATCAATCCAGCCCATAGATGCACAGAATTCTTTTTTTTTTTTTTTTTTTTTTTTTTTTGAGATGGGGGTCTCCCTGTAGCCCCAGCTGGCCTAGAAATTCACTTTGTGGACCAGGCTGGCCTTGAACTCACAGAGATCTGCCTGCCTCTGCCGGGACTAAAGGCATGCACCACCACGCCCGTTGACTTAATATTTCTTTTCTGAAATGCTTAGGACCAGAAGTATTTTAGATTTAGTATTTTTTTTTCAAGTTTGAGAACATTTGCATATTCATAACAAGTAGTCTCAGGGATCAGACTCAAGTTTGTTTGGTTTGTTGTTGTTGTTGTTGTTGTTGTTGTTTGGCCTTTTTGAGACAGCATCTCCCTGTAACCCCAGCTGGCCTGGAACTACAGGCTGGCTTTGAACTCACAGAAATCTGCCTGCCTCTGCCTCCCTAGAGCTGGGATTAAATGTGTGTGCTGCCATTGGGCCGCGTGTACACAGGCAGGTCTTCAACCCTCCCACCAAACAGCTCAAAAAGTAAGATTCTGATCTCATGTCCAAAGTAACTGGACAGAATCCCACAATGTCTTTAGGAAGGGATTCCCTTTCCCCAGGAATTTTTCTTCCATAGAAGCTTCAAGCCTTAGAGATGATAGAGCACAAGCTCCTCACCACTGTGGAAGTTCAGAAAGAAACAAGGATGTGCCCAGGGGCACATAGCCAAGACCAGACCCTCTACAGTGGGGGGAGGAACCCTGCCTTTACTTCCATGCTCCCTCCCCACCTCAGGGAAACCACGGAAACTCTGTTTACAACCTCATCACATCTGGGTTTTCACCTCCATGGTTCCATTTCCAATCCATAGTACATAGCATAGTAGAGGATTCATGGTAGCACTGGAGTCCAAAGCAGCTAAGCACAAAGACACACTGCACCAGAAACATGAAAAGATAAGGGCTGAGAATTCTGTCTTCATCTCGAGCCCAGGACCTTCATCTTGAGCCTCCTAGAAAGAAGGGTCAGGATCGCTGTATGTGCCCTCTGACCTACAAAGATGGCAAAACCAATTTGTCCAGATGCACAGACTCTTTCTGATCTGATACCCATCTGCAGAGTAAAGGGTGGAACTTGGAAGCATCTCCCAATTCAAACACTGGAAACACAGCACCGAGATCCACTGCATCTCAACTGCTCCAAGCTCCAGGTCAGGATCTTGGCATCACTGTCCACTGGCTCCTAAGGGCCTAGAAGACCCTGCAAGGAAAAAGGCAAGGTTCCTCCTGTGGGCAACCCCTGGACATTCCTCCACTATTTGCCAGGCCAGCACACCAGAACACACATAAGGGTCTTATTTTTTATTACGTTTTTAGTTATTGCTTTTGTACACATATGTCCTGCACAGCAGGGCGCATGTGCCATGGACATTTGTGGAAGTCAGAGGAAAACTTCCAGAGGTCAATTCTCTCCTTCCACCATGTTTGTCTTGGGGAATCAAACTCAGATCATCAAGCTTGGCAGCAGGTGCCCACTGGGCCATCTTACCAGCCCCGTGGTCTTGATGGCCAACTGACCCCCTAACAAAAGATTTAACAACTTAAGGCCAGATAGAAAAAAGATGTGGGGCTGGAGAGATGGCCTAGCGGTTAAGAGCACCGACCGCTCTTGCAGAGGACCCGGGTTCGATCCCCAGCACCCACATGGCGGCTGAGAACCGTCTGAAACTCCAATTCCAGGAGAACTCCAGTTCCAGGGGAATCCGACACCCTCTTCTGACCNGGGTTCAGCCTCCCCTGCTCCAAAAAATTTCAGAAATAAAACTAAGAGAATTAAAAACTTATTAATGAGAAGAATGAGGTATGCATGAATCATTATTCCAATCATTTAAATATACTGTCTAAATATATATATACATATGCATACACAGAGTGTACAAATCCCTTCATAGTGGGAGAAATACAGTGTTTGGGGTAATAATTTTGTTTATAGTTATTCATTTTAAAACTATGCTTCATCATAAACTTTCAAAGCAAATTTTAGAGTTTGGGTTTATGGGCATAAGAGGCTCAATAAATCTTTTAAAATATTCATTTTGTGGGCAGGGAGGGGGGCACAGGTCTAGATTTGATTTGAAAATTTTTACAAAGTGTACAAAGCGTCAATAAAAAAATTGGCTTTGAAAAAAATATTCATTTTGTATATATGAGTTCTGAATTCATGTTTTAGTTTTTAGGTTAATTTTAAAATTGGTGATTTGGGGCTGGTGAAATCACTCAGAGGGTTAAAGTGTTTGCTGTCAGACCTGAAGATCTGAGTTGAATTCCCTGGACCCACATTTTGGAAGGAGAGAATGTGATTTCTGTAAGTTGTCCTCTAAACTCTGCATGACGCCATGGCTCATGAATATACCCCTCCCCCCCAACAAATACATACATGAGGGGAGAGAGAAAGAGAGAGAGAGAGAAAGAGAGAGAGAGAATAAATTAAAATGGATTTTAATTGAAAAATGAAATAAACATTTTACATTATGCAAGAGTAATCACCACATCCATCTTGCAGAACAGGTATGGCCCACTCCTCATCATGAAATGAGGGAGTTGACTATCTATGATTGCTGAAGGCTCTTTTGGATTTTAAGATACTGCTTTTAAAGTGAAAATTTCCTTACCTGGCTCACATACATGTGTGTGTACACGTGTGTAAGTTTGTAGGCTTATATATTATATATTTTTATGGATTTGTGGGTATGTGTATAAACAGTATAAACACAAGTGGAGATTTGTACAGCCATGGTGTGTGTGTGGAGGCCAGAAATTGACATCGACTATCTTAAGCTATGATTCTCCATCACATTTAGGCTGGCTGGCTGCCAAGCCCCGGGGAGGATCCCCTTGTCTTCACCCACTGAGCACTGGGTTCCCTTTCCCGTTTTTTTGTTTTTGTTTTTGTTTTTTTCTGGTCTTTTCGAGACAGGGTCTCCCTGTAGCCCCAGCTGTCCTGGAACTCACTCTGTAGACCAGGCTGGCCTTGAACTCACAAAGATCCTCCTGCCTCTGCCTCCCAAGTGCTAGGATTAAAGGTGTGCACCACCACGCCAGGCAGGATGTTTTGAGTTTTAACTGAAATGAGATGGTGTGTGGAAATTCCTCAGAGCGTGTAGTCATATTACTAAATTCCACAGGCCAAGATCATACCTGGCTTGGCCTGTAAAATTTAGTAATATGACTACATGTCTGGCCCAGGCTCCAAATGCCGTCATTTGGTATTTTAGAGATGCAAATAATGTCTATTATCAGTTGACCATAAGGGAGAGTAACCTAGGTAATCAAAATTGGCCTAATGCAATCAGTAGGAAGGCCTTAAAATCAAATCAAGCTGAGTTTTCCCTGTGGAAGGAAAAAAACATCTGCCTATAGACATCTTCACAAGAATGCCAGCCTCCACTTACTAAGTTCAGACCTCCCTAGCTGGCTCCACAATCTCACAAACAACTTCCTTGGAACAAAGCCTTTCTTATGTAACCCTTTTTTCTCTGGTAGAACCTTGACTAATCCACTAAAGAAGGGGTGTGTGTGTGGGTGTGTGGGTGTGTGTTTTGTCACAGAGCCTCATCTTGTTTATTCACTCCTTTTTAAGCTCCAGGTAGTTTGTTTTTTAACATGCTGTAATTGGAGGCTACAGCTAACCACAGTTGTTTATTCGTAGAAGTAGGCACAGGACCACCAGGTAGACAGAGGAACGGGGCTCCCTGCCCCAGGCCCTGTCTTTAGGAATGCAACCTGCTAGTTCCCAGGCTTTTTCGTCCCATTTACCCAAGGGAGGGCCAGGCTTATCCTCTCCCTCCAGTCATCAATCCAGTATTGAAAATGAAGGCTCCAAATAATGCTGTCTCCCTGAAAGCCAGCTGGTGAGGAGGAGTCTTCTCCCTCAGTAACCAGCTGGTCCTCAAGTCCCTGTACTCATGCCTCTCCCACCGCCATCCCACAAGCATGTTATGTGCAATCCACAGCTCTTGCCCTCCTTCCCTAATGCTAATAACCATTTACACTCATCAATTGTAGTCTATGTTGGAGGACCAGGCCAAGCTTTATTTACCATGGACCCGTGGAATGGGAACTATTACTATTCTTGTCCATTTATAGACAAGGAAGCCAAAGCACCAAGCCACGCTCCTAGCCTTCCATTGGCTTCTCTTCCTGGGAGGACTTGCCCTAGGTACAGCCTTCAAGATGCATTAAGAGCACTCACAAGGGATGGAAATCGGCTTTGATGGTGAAGTTCTCCCAGGCCTTCTGTTTTCTCTGCAACCCACGTAAGGCTAATGAAGAGCAAAGGTGACTGGCCTAGGAGCACTTGGAGCCCAGCAGGCACTTGGCTTCCCTTCCTTTCTTCCACTAGGAAACTGAGACTGGAAAACAAAGTTTGAGCCCCAGTGCCACACCCCCTGTAAGATTCAGACAGTTCTAGGATCTGTCTAGGCCTTAGGTTCCCTCACCTATGACATGGGCCATTGAAGAGCTGGCCTCCTGCTATTGCATGGTAGACACGGAGGTGTGGCTGGAACTACCTCGATCAGGTGACACAGAGCTAAGTGTTCATAGAGCTAAGGTTCGTGTGTGCACCCATGTATGTGTAGATTCAATTAAAAGGTGATAATGAAAACACTGGGTCCTTCTCCAGACCTGGTACACAATTCACAATATACTGAATTTATGAATGATTGGTCTGAGAGGGTTTTTTATTTTCTTTTTTTTAATTGAATTTTGTGTATTTCATGTAAAACATCTTAATCATCTTCATACCTGCTCCCCCTTATGGACCCCCCCATAGCCTGCCACATGGGATTTCATGCATTCTGCCATAAATGTAAGTCAAATTATTGTGCCCAGATTCAGATTCCCTCAGTGCAAGTTCATCCACTGGGTCTGTCTAGTCAGCCTATCTAGAGTCTCTCCCTTAAAAAAAGATCAACCTGGGCTGGAGAGATGGCCTAGCAGTTAAGAGTGCCAACTGCTCTTCTTGCAGAAGACCCGAGTTCGATCCCCAGCACCCACATGGCGGCCGAGAACCGTCTTTAACTTCAGTTCCAGGGGAATCCAACGCCCTCTTCTGACCTCCGTGGCATTGCACGACATGGGTGCATAGACCTACATGCAGACAGTACATTCATACATTCATACACATAAAAAATAAATTATTAATAATAAAAAGAAATTTTAAAGTTTCTTTAAAAAAAAAAATCAACCTGCTAGGCATGCTGGTGCATGCCTTTAATCCCAGCACTTGGGAGGCAGAGGCAGACAGATCTCTGTGAGCTCAAGGTCAGCCTGGTCTACAGAGCAAGTTCCAGGCCAGCTGGAGCTGCAGGGAGACCCTGTCTCAAAAAAACCAAAAAAAAAAAAAAAAAAAAAAACAAACCAGTAGTAATATAGCTGCCGAATAGTTCTTTGGCTAAGATTGGGACCCTGCTGTCCATTTCCCCAGTTCTATACTGGACTTTTGTCTGCTTCGGTTTGCATGTGTCTTATGTATGCTGACACCATTGGTGTAGGTTCACGTAGAGCAAGGTCCCAGGAGTCTGTAAGACTCTTGTCTCCATATTGATCATATATTTCTTCCCTGGCTCTACAATCTTTCTTTTATTTATTTATTTTTTATGTGTATTAATGTATTGTCTCATGTTGGTTTGTGCACCCATGTCGTGCAATGCCACAGAGGTCAGAAGAGGGTATCGGATCCCCTGGAACTGGAGTCTCTTGGAACTGGAGTTACAGACGGTTCTCCAGCCGCCATGTGGGTGCTGGGGATCGAACCCGGGTCCTCTGTAAGAGCGGTCGGCACTCTTAACGCTAGGCTATCTCTCCAGCCCCATCTTACAATCTTTCTACCCCTCTTCTGCAATGGTTCCCTAACCATGAGTGGGTAAAATTTAATGTAGGAGACCTGTCCAGGGACCCACAATTGCAGACTCTTATTCTCTAAGGCCTTGAACATTTTGTGGCCTTTTGTGTTCATTGCCTTTCTGTTTCATGAGGAAACTTCATGGATGGGAAGTGAGAGATGCATTAGTATTCTCCTGAGCCCCTTGTTCAACTATGTTCCATGAAGCTTAAGTGTAGAGGTTCCGATTGTAGATGGGTCACCTTAGAGTTGGGCATCTATAGACACTTATTTCTGTCGTGTGAGACTGATTGTGGAACTCTGTAATAGTCTCTGCTGCAAAAGAAGCTTCTTTTGTGAGTGGTGAGTGGCATACTTATCTGTAAACAAAGGGTCTATACTTAGCATCTAGTAAGAAATACATTTGGTCTAGGATGTGACAGCCCTTAGGGTTTCTCTAAGATCAATATGACCACTCCAGCCTTGGGTTATTCGGCTATGTTTACAGTGCTGCACAGTATTGATGTGACTTTTTAAGTCCAATAGTAGCTGTTGATTACCCTCCCAAGATAAAAGTGCCCTACTGCCTCCCAATGCCTGTTGCTTGTGGTTATTTTTGTTTTAACTGTTGTGGTTATTAGGCCTCAAACGCTGGATTTGGACCATCAATTGAGTATTCCTCTTAGCAGCTTGCGATAGTGTTCCTCCAGAACTGTGAGAGCTAGCTTCCAAGTAGGAAGTCTCCAGGTCAGAACCATCTGCCTTCCAGGTCCTGCTGAGCAAGTTGTAGTCCGTCTTCAGCTATAGAGTTCTTCTTTATATTCTGAGAGGCAAACCAAGGGTCTGCAGAAATCACCTGTGTGATTTGGGAGTCCTTTGGACTAACTGTGGACCAAAATTCAAAGGAAATGTTCTACTCCGCACTTTGCCTTTTTGTTATAGACCTTCAGTTATATACATATATATGTATAATTTTTCAGTATGCTTTGAACTAATTACATTTCGCTTTTTTTCACAACCAGCCTAAGAATTTTTTTCTGTCTCTTCTCTCTCTCTTCTCTTCGTCCTCTCTCTCTCTTCTGTGCTCTGCACTTTCTCTTGCCCTCTCTTCTTGCACTCTCTCACTTGCTCCCTAACCTTCCCCCTCCCTCCCTCTCTTGAGTTCCTCCCTCCCCTTTACCCCCATGTTTCCTTGGATAACCCTCCTTTTTCTCCTCCCAGGTAAATGCCCCATTTTACCTATTTCCCCCTTGGTACCACCTGTCTCCTGTTCTCTCTCTCTCTCTCTCTCTCTCTCTCTCTCTCTCTCGCTCACTCGCTCGCTCCTTCCTTACCCCCATGGTTTCTTTTTCCTGGCTCCTCCCATTACATTAGGATACATATTCACATATGAGGATTTGCTGCTAAGAGCCATGAATGAGGTCCCACTTCTTAATTGTTGACCTTAATTCATGAGGAACCGTTGTCCAATTTGGAAAATCCTTTCCTGTAACTTTATCCTGTAGGGTACTGCCTATGTTTTCTTCTAACAGATTCAGAGTTTCAGGTTTCACATTGAGGTCTTTGATCCATTTGGAGTTGACTTTTGTGGGTTTTTTTGGTTTGGGTTTTTTTGTTTTTTTAACTTAGTTTATTACCTTTTATGTGTATGAATGTACTGTACGCATGTAGGTTGATGCACCCGTGTCATGCAATGCCGTGGAGGTCAGAAGAGAGCGTCAGATTCCCCTTGAACTGGAATTAAAGATGAGAATCGAACCCGAGTCCTGTGCTAGAGCAGTCGGTGCTCTTAAACCACTGAGCCATCTCTCTAGCCCCCTGGAGTTGACTTTTGTACAAGGTGAAAGATAAGGGTCTAGTTTCATTTGTTTGTTTGTTTGTTTGTTTTTGAGACAGGGTCTCCCTGTAGCCCCAGCTGGCCTGGAACTCGCTACATAGACCAGGCTGGTCTTGAACTCACAGAGATCAACTTGCTTCTGCCTCCCAAGTGCTGGGACTAAAGGCGTGTGCCACCACACCCAGCTAGCTTCATTTTTCTACAAGCGGAGATCCAGTCTTGCCAGCACCATTTGTTGAAGATGCTGTCTTTTTCCTGTGTGTGTTCTTGGTCCCTATCAGGTGGCTAGACTTGCATGCACTCATGTTTGAGTCTTCAGTTATGTTCCATTAATATATAGCTTGATGTCTGTTTCTGTGCCAGTACCCTCTGTACATTTAGTGTACACTGTGATGTGATGTGCAGAGTTTCTTTTCTGGTCCTGTTTGGTGTTCTATGTCCTTGTACTTAATTTTAGGAAATTTTCTTCTTTATTCCTATTGAAGATCTGGTCAGTACCATTCACCTGGGATTCTTCTCCTTCCTCTATGTCTATGATGCATAAATTGGTCTTTTTTTTTTAATTTTTTCATAATCTTTTTTTTTTAGTTTTTATTTTATTTATTTTATTTATTTATGTGTATGAATGTACTGTCTGCATGCAGGTCTGTGCACCCGTGTCGTGCAATGCCGCGGAGGTCAGAAGAGGATCTCGGATTCCCCTAGAACTGGAGTTCTCCTGGAATTGGAGTTACAGATGGTTCTCAGCCGCCATGTGGGTGCTGGGGATCGAACCCGGGTCCTCTGCAAGAGCAGTTGGCACTCTTATCCACTAGGCCATCTCTCCAGCCCCTTTTTCGTAATCTTTAAGCAGTCCAATTCTTCAACTTTATCATCCAATCTTGATATTGTACCTTCTGTTTCATCCATTCTATTGGTGAGGCTTTTGAGTTGGCTTTGAGTTTCTTCCCTCACTTCAGCCTGAGTTTTCTTCAATATTTCTATTTCTTTTGTGAATTCGGTCAAAAGTTTATCCCTATCCTCTTTTAGTTCTTTGTTCTTTAAATTTGTTGAATTCTTTGATCATATTTATGATCGTTCTTTTAAAGTCTGTGTCCCTGGGTTACCTCTAGGGGGTGGTGTTTGGTGGAGATATATTATTTTGGTTTTCCATATTATTTTGGCTTCAGCATGTTTAGCATGTTGGTTTCTTTTGTTGCTCGTATTTCTGCCATGAAACTCAAGCCTTTTTTGCTGGGCTGAAGTCTGATTCTGTTTTTATTGATGTACCTTGGTTACTTTCTGATTGGGTTTGAAAAGGTGGTTGGTCTAGGGTTCGGGTTCTCTCTTTTGATTTTATATCAATGGCTCTAGTCAGTCTACTCAGGAGCTCCCCGGGTGGGGAGTGGGGAGGGCGCGTGAAGCTAGTTAGGGACACTTCAGTACCCTCCGATGGGTAGTGCCAAGGTCCAAGAAGAGGGGATGGGAGATGGATGTGCCAGTCCCTACTAGTCAGCAAGGGAAGCCTAAGCCCTGGGGCAGTGGGAGGGACTGCAAATGGCCCTAAAGTAGGGGGATGAGCATGCCAGGGTTTGGCCAGCTCACCCCAGAGGCTGAGGCAGGCATTCTCAAGCACGCTCAAAAGAACTGCATGGGAAAGGAGGGGTTATGGGATGAGGAAGTCAAGGCCCCTACTATCCAGCAGGAAGCCTGGTCCTGGAACCCTGGGAGGGACTCCAGATGGTCCCAAAGCAGGGGAAGCAGCCCCAGAGGCAGATTCAGGCGCTCTCTGGTCTGAGACTTTTAGAAAGGTATTCAATGAACAATGGAGATGACTGAGCTGTTTTTTGTTTTGTTTTGTTTTTTGGTCTTTTTCAAGACTGGGTCTCCTTGTAGCCCCAGCTGTCCTAGAACTAGCTCTGTAGACCAGGCTGGCCTTGAACTCACGAAGATCCGCCTGCCTCTGCCTCCCAAGTGCTAGGATTAAAGGCGTGTGCCACCACGCCTGGCCTGAGCTGTTTTTAAAAAAAAAAACAAAAAACCGGACTTGCCACCAAGTGTGACGACCTGAGTTGGACCCCTAGAGCCCATATGGGAGAAGGAAAGAACTGACTCCTGCAAGTCGTCCTCCCACCACACGTGGCGGTGGCATGCGTTCCCTCCCCATAAATAAATAAATAAATAAATAAATAAATAAATAAATAAATAAAGTAAAAAACTATTTTACCTTTTTTTGGGGTCTTTTTGAGACAGGGTCTCCCTTTAGTCCCAGCTGGCCCGGAGCTCTCTATGTAGACAGGCTAGCCTTGAACTCACAGAGACCCACCTGCCTCTGCCTCCTGAGTGCTAGGATTAAAGGCGTGCGCCACCACACCTGGCTCTAATATTTTTATATTATGTGGATGTGGATTACATGTATGCCTGGATGTAGGCAGGTGCACCCGTGTCATCATGCAATGCCCACAGAGGTCAGAAGAAGGTGCTGGAGTCCCTGGATCTGGAGTTACAGTTTTTAGCCACCAAGTGGGTGCTGGGAACAGAACCTGAGTCCTCTGCAAGAGCAGTCCATGCTCTTAACCACTGAGCCATCACTCCAGAACTATTTAAAAAAAATAATTAGGCTTTGCTCAGTGGCAGTATCGTAGCCAATGAGGTTTATCCGAGGCGCGATTATTGCTAATTGGAAAAAAAAAAATTGACTGAAAGGAACCTTTCATTGCCCACCTAAGTCTGCTGACAAACCATATAGAAAGACAGGGCATCACCGATAAGCTAGTGGGTGGGGGTGTGAGCGAGTCCTCGTCTTGGTGATACTTTTCTGGAACTTTCCCATTTCTTTTTTTTTTTTAACTTTCCCATTTCTGAGATTCTGTATTGTCCACTGCTCTGGGATGGTCCCCATCCTCTTCCTGGCCTTTCCTCCGATATTTCCCCTCCCCCCCTTTCCTTCTGCTCTTTTTTTCTTCATTTTTTTT
>VZQC01013203.1:919535-943605 GCA_009823505.1 Rhizomys pruinosus | reverse complement strand
AAGCAATCAGTGGATGCTGAGAGAGGAAGAACCCGCTTTCTCCAAGGACCAGCACCTGATCGATTATCCAATCCCAAGTGCTCAGCCCTAAAGACAAGTACATACAAGAAGCACTAAATGGACTTAGTAAGATTTACACAAATAATATGTAACGATAAAATTAAAAGAACACGAGGCCACAAGTTTGAGCAGGAGCTGGGGGACATCAGCAGAGTTGGAGGGAAAGAAAAATGAGTGGAAATGATGTAAATACAGGACTCATGCACAAAACCCTCAAAAAAAAAAAAGGAATTTATTTAAAACAATCTAAGAAAAAAATTTAAGTCATAAATAATTCCAGTTAGAAGCTATTTATAGGGGATGGAAGTATAGTTCAGTAGTACTTCTTGTTTAGCATGCATGAAGCCTTAGACTCCACACCCAGCACAGCAATGTGTGTGCATGTCCTAGAGAGATGAGATTTTTTTTTTTTTGTCTTTTCGAGACGGGTCTCCCTGTAGCCCGGCTGTCCTGGAACTTCCTCTGTAGACCAGGCTGGCCTTGAACTCACAAAGATCCGCCTGCCTCTGCCTCCTAAGTGCTAGGATTAAAGGCGTGCGCCACCACGCCCGGCTTGACTCAGCTCTTTCTGTGTGCGCATCTCTCAGTGAACAAAATCAGCTCAGGTCCATTTTAATGGGGCTTACAGTCTTGTGTGGGGTGGGGTGAGGAAAAGCCTTTAACCAGAGGGCCGGTGTAGCATGGACTGAGTGCAGTGTTCAAAGGAAGAGTGCTCAGCTTCTGACTTCCAACAGATACCAGAAGCGGCTTGGGGAGATCTATTCTGAAGGGGTGATGTGGAGGATGAAGACCGGCGGAGGACACAGCAGGGACAGGGGGTGCACAGAGCCACGAGGAATGAAACTGCCCACAACGGCTCCCACTCGTAGTTCCAGTACTGGGAGGCATGAACTGGAGACCAGCCTGGGCTACAGTATGAAACTCTGTTTTAAGCAAAACAAAACCTAAACAAGATAATGGACATGGAGGAGGGAAAAGCTGAGAGCAGAAGGCTGTGGAGTTTCAGAGGAGGGCTGAAAGAGCAGGGCAGCAGGAGCACTGACCAGCCTTGGAGGGTTCCCAGCCACTTCTCTAGCACTGGGAAGGGCCCCCACCCCCCTGCCCCAGAAAGACTGAGCAACAAAGAGATAGGATCCTGTTTTTATTGTTTGAATCACTGCTGTATGGGGTGGAGGAGTGGTAGTTTGCCCTGGAGGGAGCTTGGGTGATGGGGACACATATATTGTGACTGTGAATAGAAGGGACACTGTGGATAGCTAGAAGGTAGTGCTGACAGGATTCTGGTGGTCCAGGTAAGGGCTGAAGGCAAGGGATTTGGCTCATACCTAAGTTTCTGGTGTGAGCAAAGGTGTGGGAAATGATGGCTCGACTCTCAGATAAAAATGATGATGAAGGACAGGCCTAGAATTATACTGAAGGAAGAAGGGTCCCTGGGGGCGACCATTTAAGGAGATTCGAATCCTCGAGGTCAGCCCTGAAAAGTAGGCCTACCAAATGCTGCTCCCTTAGAGTGGTCTTTTGTTTGGGGGGCTGGAAGTAGCAAGGCATGTTCCTTCAGCATGTGGCAATCTCTTGTGTTTGTAGCAGGGTGCCTTCACTTGAACCCACCACCTAATCAAGGTGGAGACAGCAGCCAGGCTGGTTATCTGTTATCATGTTATCTGTTACAGTGGTACACATTCACAGTGCTAGGCCCCTAAAATGGGCTCCTGGTAACTAACAGGGAAAAGGGAGGATATGACAATTTGGAAGAAGAAAATCATTCCAGAAAGAAGACAAGCAAAAGTAAGAGAGCAGAACTGGGACACGGCTGTTCATAAAGTGCCTGCCACACAAGCACAAGAGCCTTGGTTTGATCACTCAAACCCGTGTACAAGTGTTAGGAGGAGTACATGCCTATAATTCCAGCTCTGAGGTGGTAGAGACAAGAGGGGCTTGCTGGTCAACCAGTGTAGCTGAATCCCTAAGCTCTAGGTTCAGTAAGAGACTTGTCATACAGTAGAGCCCAGTGTGGTGGTACACACAGTTAATCCCAGCACAGGGAGGCAGAGGCAGGCAGATCTCTGAATTCAAGGCTAGCCTGGTCTACATGGTAAGATCCTCTCTCAGTGCAACTGGAGACTTCAACTGGTGCTACCATGTCTACTTCCTGAGTTACACTGTCACTGCATTGCCTACAAAGTCTTACTTTCTGAAAAAGCCCCAAGGCTTAGAAGGAAAGGTCCTGATTGCAGGACATGCCTGGGAATGCAGGTGGGACAGGACATAGCCAATCTGGCCGGAGGCAAATGTAAGGAGAGGCTTGCCAAAAATCCCTCATGTCTCTTCTTTGACAACTCTGGGTTATTTCTGTTTTTTAGTTCTGTTCCTGGGCACGTGACAGCAACATGGTATCATGTAAAACCAAGGAGCTTGAAGTCTTGCAAAACACCCATGCCGTCAGTGCCTTGGCTATGCAACCACAGGAGTCACTTTTCCTGAACTCCAGGCCTTGTTCCTGCCAGGCCAGCCTTCTACCAAGTTATATCCTCAGCCCTTGAACTTTAAGGTCTATGTAAAGTCCCCACTGAACTATAGTGACTAGATCAGAGCTTAGCAACTGTCATTCCCCACTTGCCTTCATGGTTCTGTCCTCCAGAATGGCATGGGAGTTAAACTTTGGAAAATGAACTTGACAATAGATTCGAACAGTCAAACTTCTGTAGCCCCTACTGTGCTAGGCACCATCAAATCCTATAGCCTAGTAGAGGCAGAGACACACACACAGCAGTTTAGGAAAATAACAAAGACTGACCAAAAGTTACCGAGTAGTTCAAAGGGAAGGGGAGGGTTACAGCTACATCAGAGGACTAGTGACTCACTGGTACTTCATTGGGCCTTGAAGAAATCTTTTATTTACGTAGAATGTCAGACTGGAAAAGAAGCAGAGACAGGCTGTCCACTGGTCTGATGTTCTAGGACTAATCCTCAGAGCAGGTTCAAAATGGCCACGAGAGTCTAGAGCTCCCAAACTTAAAAGCTGATTCTCTATGCTGTCCATTCCAAACTCCTGGGATCTAAACTACATTAACAATCCCAGGGGTGTTTGCTGTTTTTGAGACAGGGTCTCCCTGTAGTCCCAGCTGGTGGCCTGAACTATGCAGACCAGGCTGCCCTCAATAGCAGAGGTCAGCCTCAATCTCACACGATGGGCTCTGCCCCAAACACTGAGATTAAAACGCTGAGATTAAAAGTGTGTGCCACCACACCAAGCTTTGATATTTTTTTATGTATTTTTTATTTTTTATTTTAAATATTTTGTTTTTATTTTTTATTATTTATTCATTCATTCATTTTTGGTATTTTTGAGACAGGGTCTCCCTGTAGCCCCAGCTGTCCTGGAACTCACTCTGTAGACCAGGCTGGCCTTGAACTCACAAAGATCCGCCTGCCTCTGCCTCCCAAGTGCTAGGATTAAAGGCGTGCGCCACTACGCCCGGCTATGTATTTTTTAATATGAATATTTTGCCTGCATGTAAGTAGGTGTACCACCTGCATGCCTTGTTTCAAGGACAGAAGAGGGGCACCAGATTCCCTGGAATTAACAGTTGTTAGCTGCCATGTGGGTATTGGGAACCAAATTCCAGTCCTCTCCAAGAGCAGCCAGTGTTAACTGCTGAGGCATCTCTCCAGCCCACTAATCCTTGATATATGTGTGTGTGTGTGTGTGTGCGTATGCGTCTGTTTATGTGTTAGCTCAGACTGGCCTCAACTTGTGATCCTCCTGCCCCAAACTCTTTTCAAGTGCTGGGATTACAGGCATGTGTCACTATACCCAGAACACTTTATTTCTAAATGAAAATATTAAAACACACTGAACTGCCCGGTTGGTGGTGGTGTGAAAAAACCCGATCCAAGGGCAGAAGAGGCAGCAGATCTGTGAGGCCAGGATAGCTGGGGCTAAAGGGCGGACACTGTCTCAAACAGACATTTATAATTTTCCCTCTTGGCTCCTCTCAAGAAACCACATTTATCACTTATGAGGTATGTGTGGAAATCAAGTTAATTTGGCAGACAATTCTCTCCTTCCACCAGGTAGACTTGGGGATTGAGCTTGGGCTCACCCAGTTGGCAAAGGCGCTTACCACCGAGCCACGGCGCAGGGTTTTTTCTCCCATGGAAAACAAAACTGAGACAAAAACAAAAACAAAAACCCACCGTGTTTGTGCTCCATGAATTTTAGAAATTTTTAAAAATATTTTACTCTTCTGGTTGGTTGCATGGAGCAAGTGCACGTGAGTGCGCTGCCCACAGAGGCCCTGGAACAGGACAGGTGCAGCTGCCAAGGGGGATTTTGAACCGTTGGAAATTGCAACCAGGCGCTTGGGAAAATCCAGCCAGTGCCCAACTGCGAGCACCCCACCCACTAACTGAAAAAAAATCACTAAACATTTAGGCTGGGCCTTGGTGGCGGCGCCTGAATCCCGCACTTGGGATGCCGAGGCAAGTGGATCTCTTGAGCAAGGCCAGCCTGTCTACATCGAGTTCCAGGACAGCGGGGCTGCAGGGGGACCCTTCTCCAAAAGACCAAAAAAAAAAAAAAAAAAAAAAACTATTCCGGGGCACCGTTTATACTCCTAATTAGTAGTATTTTACTACATGTAATTAGGAAAATTTGAGGAAATGTTTAATTATGCTCAGTATGTTAAACATCAATGTTAAACACCAATCAACACTTTAGTCGATTAAACATCACCCTCTCAACATACATAGACCACAACTTTACAGAGGTGCCCTAAAATATAGCACTTGATTCTGCTGGGCTAATTTACAAGCACCAGTTAACAGAAAGAGCAGCTCAGAGAGGGTACAGTTTAAATAAAAAAATAAAAAAAAAAAAAAAAAAAAAAAAAAAGCTTTAAAACCCTAGAACCTAAGTGTGTGCTGCAGAAAACCACTTAATAATTGTTGTGCTTAACTTTTAAGTTAATATATAACTTATAAGGATAAGAGAACAGGAAAGCCGGGCGTGGTGGCGCATGCCTTTAATCCTAGCACTTGGGAGGCAGAGGCAGGCGGATCTTTGTGAGTTCAAGGCTAGCCTGGTCTACAGAGTGAGTTCCCGGACAGCTGGGCTACAGGGAGACCCTGTCACAAAACACCAAAAACAAACAAAAAAAAAAAAAAAAAGAGAGAACAGGAAAGCCTACATAACATACTGCCAACAGTGCCATGTGTGAGAAGCTCAAACCAGGATTCAAACAGCTCTGTGGAAAAGGAAGAATAAGTAAGTCAAGGCCACACACAGAGATAATATCCCCAAAGCAGCATTTATTTACCCTTTTAATTCCAAAACATTGATTTTTGTAAGTCTGGCATTTCATAATCACCCATCTTGATTGACATAGGTTGACACACATGATGCTGTCAGGATACACAAAACAATAGCCAAAGAGTTACAAAAAAATAAATCCATGATTCTTAATCACAACCAAAAAAAAAAAGTTACACGTATCAAAACTTTAGATGCATTGCGCTGAAAAGGTCTGTGCACATTATAATTTAAAGAGGCAAAACAAGGCGCTACTGAAACCTCACACTGAACAGTCTATTACAGCTGACGGGAAGGAGCAAGCTGTCTCTCTGTGTCAGTTTCCCATTAGCTGAAGAAAGAAGGGGGAGGGTTGGATTCATTTTTTGCATGCACAAGATGGACTGCTTAACAAAACACTATCAGCTTGTTTGAAATATCAGCCATAGCCTATGTTGGCTAACTCTCCTTTCTAAACTCTTCAATTACTGTCGCCTAAATTTGCCATAGATCAACAGGCACAGTTAAATGCCTCTTTCAGAACACACTTCTCTGCACAATTCAAAAAGGGAGATCCTGTGGGCTCAAAGCAACCATCAGTCCAGCAATGCCCTTGAAGGTTTATCTGAAACTGCTTCCCAAGGGACAGGAGCAGATCTGGGTAGCTGTGCTGCCAATACAGAGAGATTTAGCACTAGATATAGTGACTGTGGCAAGGAAGAATCAGTGATGATGGGGGTGGTGGGTGAAAGGGGGAGCCAGGGACCTGGTGGATCTTCAGTTGCCTTCTCCTGCTTCTTCATCCTGCTGGTCGCTCGTCCAGAGGGTGAGGTTGTCTCGCAGCAACTGCATAATGAGGGTGGAGTCCTTATAGGAATCCTCATTTAATGTGTCCAGCTCAGCTATGGCATCATCAAAGGCTTGTTTGGCTAAGAGGCAGGCCTGCTCTGGTGCATTCTGGATCTCATAATAGAACACAGAGAAGTTGAGGGCCAGGCCCAGCCGGATGGGATGTGTTGGCTGCATGTGCTCTTTGCTGATTTCAAACGCTTCCTTGTATGCTGCCTCTGAAGCTTCAACCACACTGTTTTTCTTCTCCCCAGAAGCCACCTCTGCCAAGTAGCGGTAGTAATCTCCTTTCATTTTCAGGTAAAACACCTTGCTCTCGTACTGGAAATCATTGCAGTTCTTGATGAGGAACTTGTCAAGCAGCGCCAGGACATCATTGCAAACCGTCTCCAGCTCTTTCTCAATCTTCTCCCGATAAGCTTTAACTTTCTCCAACTTCTTTTCATTTCCATCAGCCATGGTTTTCTGCTCAATGCTACTAATGACTCTCCATGAAGATCGCCTGGCACCAACTACATTCTTGTAGGCCACAGACAGGAGATTTCGATCTTCATTGGAGAGAGGTTCATTCAGCTCTGTCACCTACAAAACACCACAGATAAACATTGAGAGCAACGCCTGAGGATCTCGGACATCATTCCTTCAACATAATCAACAATCCTTCTCAAGAACAGGACTGTGGAGCCAGGCAAGGTGGCACATGCTTTTGATCCCAGCACTTGACCTTGGGAAATTCACAACTCAAGTCAAGTCACAAACCAAGTAAAGATGCTTGTTTAAAATAAAAAAAATAAAAAAAATAAAAAAGATGCTGTTTTCAGGACTGGAGTGATGACTCAGTGGTTAAGACTGCTTGTTGCTCTTACAGAGAGCCACAGTCTGGTTCCCAGTACCCATGTCAGGAAGCTCACGACCACGTATCAGAGATTCCTCTAATGCCCTCTGAGGGTACCCATACTGCCAAGTGCATATATATACATACGCATACACATTAAAAAAAAAAATCTTAGGGGCTGGAGAGATGGCTCAACGGTTAAGAGTCAGTGTGTCTTCAAAGGAGACAGCAAGGTCAAATAAATAGTGAAAGGCATTATGGTATTGGTACACAATGCTGAAAACTTTACCTACCTATGTGGTTATTCCCCACAGACACTCCCAGCCCTCCCCCAAACCAAAATGAACAATGCATTAGTAAATGTCTCCAGACTCTGCTAAAATAGTAGAGTTACTTAGCAGCTATCTTTTTTCCAGACCCTAAAATCTCCAAGCACTGACTGCTTTATTTCATCGGTTGTAACATCTTAGCTTTTTATGATGCCAACTCCAAATGAACTAGCTATACATTTTAGTAGAAATAGCATTAGAGCCTGGCACGGTGGCACACGCCTTTAATCCTAGCACTTGGGAGGCAGAGGCAGGCAGATCTCTGTGAGTTCAAGGCCAGCCTGGTCTACAGAGCGAGCTCCAGGCCAGATGAGACAAAAGGGAGACCCTGTCTCAAAAATACAAAAAAGCATTAGAATGTGATGTGGGTTCAACTGTGTCCCCCAAAAACTTATGTTGAAATCCAATTGTCTGGTACTTCCTAATGTGACCTTATTTGGAAGTTGGGTCTTTCAGACATTAAGATCAAGTCATTAAATCCAATGACTGGTGTCCTTATAAGGAAAGCAAGATTTGGAGAGGCAGAGAACACCATGTGACAACAGAAGCAGCAACTGGAACGATGATGCCTTTATAAGCCAAGATCACGAAGTATTGCCAGAAGCCACCAGAGACTGAACACAGCAGGGAAGGGTCCTCCCCTAAGGTCTTCAGAGGAAGCACAACCATACAAGCATCTCAATTTCAGATTTCTAGCCTCCAAATCTATGAGAATAAATTTCTAATGCTCTAGCCCAGTACCATTTGTGGTACTTTATTCATGAGCTCTTGGAAACTAATACAGACGTAAAAAACAGAAAGTCCAAATTTGGGCCCATGCAAAGTCACTACCTTAAAATTACCTGCAACATTTCTTCACAAATTCTTTTTTTTTTTTTTTTTGAGGCAGGGTCTCCCTTTTAGTACTAGCTGTCCTGGAGCTTGCTCTGTAGACCAGGCTGGCCTTGAACTCACAGAGATCTGCCTATGGGTGGGTGGTTTTTTGTTTGTTTGGTTTTTTTTGTCTTTTCGAGACAGGGTCTCCCTGTAGCCCCAGCTGTCCTGGAACTCACTCTGTAGACTAGGCTGGTCTTGAACTCACAAAGATCCACCTGCCTCTGCCTCCCAAGTGCTAGGATTAAAGTCGTGCACCACCACGCCCGGCTTGGGTGGGTGGTTCTTAATAGGACCTATTGGTAAAGGTCTTTCATTTTATTTTACATTGTGTGTATGTGTATGTGTGTGTGTGTGTACACATGTGTACCACAGCACACATGTGAAAGCCAGAGGACAACATGGAGGGTCAGTTCTCCATTTCTATCATGAGTCTCCCCAGGATCAAACTTAAGCTTGGTAGCAAGCACTGACCCATCTTGTCAGCCCAAAAGGTCTTTTTAACTTTAAAGGAAAAGAAAAGGGAACCCCCCCAAAAAAAGGGGGAACCAAACACTTAAACCATTTAAAAAGGTATTACTAAGTAAAAAGGTATTACTAAGTATAAGGACAAGAGCCTAATTGATGAGGAATGCCAAATTCAACAAAGAAAATTACCAACAGCAAATTCAAACAGACATTGCTTAAAAGACTGGACAGTAGAGATTCAGAAACTTTATTTTTTTTATGTGTATAAGTGTACTGGCTGCATGTAGGTTGGTGCACCCATGTTGTGTAATGCCTCAGAAGTCAGAAGAGGGCATCAGATTCCCCTGGAACTGGAGTCAAAGATGGTTCTTAGCCGCCATGTGGGTGCTGGGAATCGAACCCGGGTCCTCTGCAAGAGCAGTCGGTGCTCTTAACCGCTGAGCCATCTCTCCAGCCCCGAGATTCAGAAACTTTAACATTAATGGTTTATTTAGAGAATTTATGGTTTGAGAACATCTTATACAAACATTAGAAAACCTGGGCTAACGTTTTACCAGGTAAAACAATCTCTGAATCCCTTTCTGGGAAATTTTTGTCCTCGAACCCTAGACAGAATAAAATATGAGCTCCCTCTGCTCATTTCCCCTTCCCTGCACCCAGGACCCCTACTCTTGGTATGAATTCTCACCCAGGACTGTACCCAGCCTACCTGGCCTACTCTTCATCAAACCCCACTTCTCTTTGGTGTGGTCTTTGACCAGCTGTCCTAACCACTTCCAGGAGGACTGCTTCCATACCAACCTAGCCTACACACTTTCACTGAGGTCTGCCCAGGCCAGCAAAATCTCTACTAATCCAAAAGCCATGTTCCCTTCAAATTCAGTTCAGATCTGTGACACCTTCTCCCCCCTTTCCTTCTCCAGTGAGTGCCTTTAAACATTCACTGTTCACTGGAAATATTTTACACAAAGCAAATACTGTGTTAATAATCTTTTTCTTTTCTTTTCTTTTCTTTTGGTCTTTTTGAGAAAGGGTCTCCCAGTAGCTCCAGCTGTCCTGGAACTCACAGAGATCGGATGCCTGCCTCTGCCTCCCAAGTGTTAGGATTAAAGGCGTGCACCACCATCCCGGGCTAAGATATTGTATAATATATATACATTTTGGGGGGACAGGATCTCCCTGTGGCCCCAGCTGTCCTGGAACTCACTATGTAGATCAGGCTGGCCTTGAACTAACAGAGATCTGACTGCCTCTGGGTCAGAGTGCTGGGATTAAAGGTGTGTGCTACCTTGCCTGACTTATAATTTAGTCTTTTTCAAAATCAAAGTTGTACCTCACTCTGACAAACTCTAGATGCTTAGTCTACTGAAAGACACACGTCTCTAGAGCTACATTCAACAAAGAGCAGAATTTGAAGAGCGGCTTAGAGTGCCCGCAATAATTAAAACCAACCCCCAAATGACATTAAAATGTAAATGACAGCCTAAGGAGTCACAATAAATTTCAGACTGTGACTAATGAGCCTGCTGTTTTTGTACTGTTACAAAGAGACCCCAAGGTGGGGCTGGAGAGATGACTCAGTGGTTAAGAGTGTGGACTGTTCTTGCAGAGGACCTAGGTTCAATTCCCAGCACCCACATGGAGGCTAAGAACCCTCTTTAAGCCGGGCGTGGTAGCACATGCCTTTAATCCTAGCACTCAGGAGGCAGAGGCGGGCAGATCTCTGTGAGTTCAAGGCCAGCCTGGTCTACAGAGCGAGCTCCAAGCCAGCTGGGACTAAAGGAAGACCCTGTCTCAAAAATACCAATAAATAAATAAATAAATAAATAAATAAATAAATAAATAAATAAATAAATAAGGTCTAGGGCTGGGCATGATGGCGCACACCCTTTAATCCTAGCACTTGGGAGGAAGAGGCAGGAGGATCTCTGTGAGTTCAAGCCCAGCCTGGTCTACAGAGTGCATTCCAAGCCAGCTGGAGCTATAGGGAGTCTCAAAAAGACAAAAAAAGAGAGAGAGACACCAAGGTAAGCAGAGACTACAATCACATGTGAGTGCACATCTGAAGCACATTCACAGATCATTACTGCATGGAAGGGGAGGTCTAATTACCAAAACCTAGGTCATCAGGTGTTTAGTCTGACCTACTTGTGTGACCTTGAATCATCATAACCTTACCTCAAATCAAGCTTCTGAGATATCACGAGTTAAACATAGTAACAACAGAGCATAGTGGTATACATTTACAATCCTAGCATTCAGGAGGCTGAAACGGAGAATCACTAATACCAAGTTCACCCTGGGCTAAAATTCCATCTTAAACCTTTAATCTCAGTGCTTTGGAGACAGACACAGGCGGATCTCTACAAGTTCCAGGCCAGCCAGGTCTACACAATGAGAGTAGCCCCAATACTCCTGCCTCTGAATACCAATGAAATATAAGATCAAGTCTGAGGGTTAATCCTTCTAGTGTAAATGAAGTTGCTGTATTTGTGAGGGTTTCAGGAATTCATAGAAACATATTCTTTCTCCACCAGGAATAAACTGCCAAAAAAGGCTACTGGACAATATTTAAAATGGCACCTTCAAAAGAAAAAAAATCACTAACTCTAAGTATTAGTGTTTATGTATCTGGTTGCCTACCAGTCTGAATGAATCATTATCAGCCCCAGCTGAGAGTGACTAACAAAGCTTAGCAAACACTGTTCTCAGAACCCCAGTCAGAGCCTAACTACAAAACAGCAGGACACAATTACAGGCAGTACTTTTTTTAGTCCCAGATGGCCTGGAGCTCGCTATGTAGACCAGGCTGACCTTGAACTCACAAAGATTCACCTGCCTCTGCCTCCTGAGTTCTGGGATTAAAGGCGTGCACCATCATGCCTGGCACATGCAGTATTTTCAATAGTCCTGAGTCATCCTGCAGTTAACAGAAGGTAAAGTCAGAAAGTTATTTAGTTCAGTAACTAAATAAAACTGAGGGGCTGAGGAGACGGCTACATCAATAGAGTTCTTCCCACCCAAACTTTGGTCAGTCCCCAATATAAAAAGCAGGGCACGGTGGCATCTCTTGTTGCTCTTGTTAGGCAGGCAGTTGAGTGATATCGTCTTAAGTAAATAAATAAATGGGAAAAAAATTTGAGTTTTCCCAACATTGGGAAAGCACAGACCCTCAAATTCAGCCAGTTTTGACTGGAAATAACCTCCACTAATATTAGCACTAGTTGTCAAAACTTCAAACGCCAGACTAGAAGAGCCAGAGGAAGAGAGGTGACACTGGGAGGATAAACAAAGCATAATGGGAGGGGCTGGAGAGACGGTGGGGGGGGGGGGTTAAGAGCACAGACTTGCTCTTGCAGAGGTCCTGGGTTGGATTATATTCACCAGACAGACAAGAACACATAGGTCGCAAGTACTGTCCTTTTATTCAGTTCCAAGGGAATTCCACACCCTCTTATGACCTCCACACCTAAACTACATGCAGACAAAGTAGCACTCAAAGCAACAATAAAATAAGAGTAAATAAAAAGCACAGTAGGAAAGAGAAACGCTGAGTCACACTTTGCCAGTTCCCTCCCATGCCACTACCACAATGCAACAACTCACAGGAAAAGTGAGGATATTCTCATCGATCTACAATCAAGGCCAGTCCTAACAGATTTCACAAACTGACAATATAAAAAAGACATAGAATTTCAAATCATAGACTACGTCCAACGAGGATATATTATCTTGTCCCAACTCCCACATGCAGTGTCTTAATAGTATTCATTATTCCACGTTGTGGCTTGCACTGCACAGCCACTCTGGGCACTAAATCTGCATATGACTACCTCTGTGATTATAGCCCTATCTCCTTTCTAGTTCCCCTGCCCAATTCCTTTGATCCTTACACCCTTCATACAAACTTTCCCATTTATAAAAGCCATTCCTATATTGTTTACCTCATTGTGCCTTATTTAAAAAAAAGCAATTTGCCGGGCCGGGCGTGTGGCACACGCCTTTAAATCTCAAGCACTCCAGGGAGGCAGCACGGGCAGGCAGGATATCTCTGTGAGTTCCAGGCCGCCTGGTCTAATAACCACGACTGAAGTATCCTCAGAGCCACACCCCTTGGGGTCTTAATATGGGGAAGACCCTATCTAGAATAAATAAATAAAGTAAAGATAAACAAACAAATAAAATATTTAATAATCTATTATACATCTACCTCAATTTTGGCCATCAACGATATACACTTGAATTCATTCGACAAAAATTAAACCTCTGTAGTAAGTCTCAAATCTGTAAAACGGAAATTACTAATAGGACCTATTGAGACCTGCTTAATGGTTACATAAGGGCTGAAGGGGCTCAGTGGCAGAGCAATGTTGCTTAATATGCAAAAGGCGCTGGGTTTGATCCCTAGCAATGCTAATTCATAAATTATTCAGTTTAAAATAATTCATAAAAACTCATAAAATTAGTATGAATAAAAAGAGAGAGGGTTTGAAGTAAACATTTAACTTGGATGAACCTAATAAAGACTGTGCAGAAAATGGTAAAATTCAGAAACTAGCTGAATACAATATGGAAAACACTGGGATAGTTAAGTTTTTTTTTTGGGGGGGGGGTAATTTTTGAGACAAAGGTCTCCCTTCTTAGTACCAGCTGGCCAGGAAACCTCTCACCTCGTACGACTCGCAGGTTATGCTTTGGGCTGCTCACTTAGAAGTCCATAGAAATAGTCAGCTGTAATCTAGTTCTGCCTTCCCAAATTCTGGGATAAAAACGCATGCACCACCACACCAAGCAAAAAAAAAAAAAAAAATTTTTTTTTTAGTTTTTTTTGAGGCATAGGTCCTCCTCCCTGTGGCCCCCAGCTGGCCTGGAACCGCTCCCTCCCATATGTAGACCAGATCTGGCTGCTTCTGCCCTCCCAAGTGGTCCTCTGTCAGAGATGCGTGGACGATGTCCCAAAATACACCACTCGTTTTTTTTGCAAAATGTTAGCCAGGTGTGGTGCGCACGGCGCTTTAATCTTAGCACTTGGGAGGCAGAGGCAGAGGCAAGATCTTTGTGAGGTTCAAAGCCAGCCAGCCTGGGATCGTTTGTGAGTTCAAAGCCAAGCCTCTTGCTAAGAACAGACGTAGAGTCTCCCAAGGACCCTAGCTGGGCTTCAGGGTAACTCCCTGTCTCGAAAAAGACCTCAAAAAAAAAAAAAAAAAAAAAAGAAAAGAAAATGTATGTAACTTGAGCTGGTCTGGAACTCAAAATAATCCAGAGTGCTGGGACTATAGACCAGACAGGGTCTCCCTGTAGCCCCAGCTGTCCTGGAACTCACATTGTAGACCAGGCTGGCCTTGAACTCACAAAGATCCACCTGCCTCTGCCTCCCAAGTGCTAGGATTAAATTAAAGGCATGCGCCACCACACCGGGCTCATCACAATTTTAAAAGAAACTGTAAGACTAGTTTACCTCTAATATAAAATTCCAAAGAGCAATTTTTTTAAAATGCAGTTTCTGTGGGAACTTTTCGGGGACCTAAATGCAGACAGAAATCAGAATTCTTGACTTTAGGGCAGCAAAGCCCCCTGAAGTACTTTTTTTAAGATCCTAGGAATAAAAGCAGGGCTTTGAGCATGCTAGGTAAGAGCTGCTCTGCTGAACTGCACCCCCACCCTGCTGGGCCTTCTGAAACTATTACATGAGTAATCCAGTGCCTGCTTCCTTCCTTAGCTCATTTATAAATGAGAATTACACTTCCTTTCTCAAGAATCTGTGTTGCCTGTATATATGTATCTGTACCACATGCATGCCTGGTACCTATGAAGGCCAAAGTCCCTGGATCCCCTGGAACTCAGTTTCAGGTAGCTATTAGACATCATGTCCATGCTGGGAACTGAACCTGGGTCTTGTGCAAAAGCAGAAAGTAGTCTTACTGCTGAGCCATCTCTCTAGCCCTAAGAATTACATTTTCAAAGCCAAGTGAGTAGAAAACAGGCCCCTGGTTTTCATGTATTTAGAAACACTAAAATAGCTTTCAGATTTCATACTGACAACTTCAGTATACCTCAAAGCCTCAAAGGACCATGTCTCACCCTGAGCAGCATTTGGTGGTCTCTCCTTTCACATACCACCTGCTCATTTCCCCATTTCCCACAATCTTACATCTGTTGGGTACAAGACCCCTTTGCCACTGTTTGGGCCTTTTGCCTCCTAATTTCCTTAAATGCAATTTTGTTTATTGCACTTAAGATTTCAAATCCTTCCAACATTTCTCACTATGCTCTGTCAACACTTTAAGACATTGTAAAATAGCCAGTGTGGTGGCTGGCCCAAGCCTATAATCCACTCAGGAGCAGAAGAGGGTCCAAAGTTTGGAGTCACCCCAGACTTCATAGTGAGACTCAGACTGTACAGCAATACTAAAACTTTAATGCCATATTATTTCTGCGTTTTTTTTTTTTTTTTTTAGACAGGGTCTCCCTACAGTCCAGGCTGTCCTGGAACTCACTCTGTAGACCAGGCTGGCCTTGAACTCACAAAGGTCCGCCTGCCTCTACCTCCCGAGTGCTGGGATTAAAGGCTTGTGCCACCATGCCTGGCTTAAAGACAGTTCTTGGCCTCTGTGTGGGTGCTGGGAATCGAACCCGGGTCCTCTGCAAGACAAGTTGGTACTCTTAACCACTGAGCAATCTCTCCAGCCCCTATTTCTGCATTCTACAACTTCACAATCACCTATGACTCAAGGGAGTGCAACAAGAGAAATGAACAGGTTGTTTGCTCACTGGAAGCCTTTTTTTTCCCCTCCTGATATTGCAATCTAATTCAGTAACATTTTAACCTCAGTAAGCTTATTTCAGAGTTCACACTATAATACTCTATGTAAGTTACTAGGTGTAAGAACAGAGAAGATACTATTTTCTTTCCTTTTTTTTTTTTGAGACAGGAGACAGGTATACTCCCTTTGGTCCCCAGCTGGCTCCTGAGGTCACTAATGTAGACGAGGCTGGCCTTGAACTCACAAAGATCTGCCTGCCTCTGCCTCCCAAGTGTGCTGGGATTAAAGCCCTGCGCCACCACACCCCGGCCCTATGTTTGTTTGTTTCACAAAACCAGTAAGAGGCAGACTTACAACTGATCTGAGACGCCACCATTTCTGGTGCGTGTGACTTTGTGTGCATGTACTGGGATCAGAAGAAGGGCGTCTTGCATATGCTGAGCACTCTGCCTCTGAGCTAATATCCCCAGCCCCAGAGGATTTTTCACTATAAAGCTTACTTAACACTGTCCTCTAGGTGACGCTGCTGGATTAAGGAACATCATTAAAGCCTGGCAATGATTAGGCCAGGTAAATTAAGAGAGAAATAGAAAACAAGTTCGGAAAGATAAAGGTAGGAGCCTGGAGAGATGGCTAGCCGTATTAAGAAGGCAGATCTCCTCTTGCGAGGACCCGGGTTCGATCCCAAGCAACCACATGGCGGCATTTCTAAAACTCCAATTCCCAGAGAACTCCAGTTCCCAGGGGAATCGACACCCTCATCTGACCTCGGTGGCATTGCATGACACGACACGGGTGCACAACTTGCAAGCAGCGTACATTCATACATACATAAATATAAAATTTAATAAAAAAGAAAGATAAAAGGTAAACTGAACTTGTTAGGAACACCAAAATTACTAGTTTTATACTTCAGACAATCTGAAGCCAGGTGATTAAGTTTCGAGGTCAGAGTTGTGGCATCAGATCATCGCATCAAGGGGAGTGCCCTGCTCCAGCCTCTCAATGACAGTATACTTACGGCGACCTCCCTCCCTCTGCTCTGAAGAAAGCCCACAAACCCAGAGGGAACAAGGGCAGGGTGGTGCACACCTGTGATCCCAGCACCCAGCAGGTAAAGGCAGGAGGATCTGGAGTTCAAGGCCAGCCTTATCTACATATCAAGTTTGAGATCAGCCTAGGCTACAGGAGACCCTATCTAAAAGAAAACAAAAATTCCCAACAGAGCACTAAAATTCACTCTTCCTAAAAAGCTCTAATTAAGGTTTATGATATTAATGCAGAATGGGTAGCCCCATTAAAAATTTCATCTGCTCTGGAAAGTATAACTGGAAATAATTAGTAAGGCCAGAGAAATTGTACTTCAGGTAATAAGCTAGAGGTCTCTTTAAAAAGAACAAAAAAAAAAAAGAATAAACTCAGTAAGGCCAACTTTTGGAAGGATTAAAAAATGATGGTCTCGGGGCTGGAGAGATAGCCTAGTGTTTAAGAGCGCCGACCGCTCTTGCAGAGTAGACCTGGGTTGAATCCCCAGTACCACCACATGGCACTGCGCCGAGAACCGTCTGAAACTCCCAACTCCAGGAGAACTCCCATAAACGTTCACATAGGGTGTGAATCCGTACATTACACATCATCTCTATTCTTGACCTCCGTCGCGCGATCGATGACCTTGCAAAAGAGCGGGGTGAATCCCAATTACTTCTGCATTGTTCAGATATGTTGAATTCATGATCACTTATATATCAGAAAAACAATGAGAAAAATAAAAAAAGATGGCTCTCAGGAGGCTGCAGAAGATGGTCCTAGCAGTGATATAATAGGAGCTGCACGGACACGCAGGCAAGATTTTCTGTACAGAGGTACCCGGGTTCTAATCCCCCAGCACCCACATGGCATTGAAAACCATCTTGAAATCTGCCAATCCAGGAATAACTGCTCCGTTCCAAGGGAATCCCGAATGGGCGAGAGTGAGAGCACCCACTTATCATGACGCTTCCCGGTCAGTATTGTTACGCATCTGACTCAGGTACGGGATGCATCCAGACCCTTACATGCAGAGTCATTTCACCACGCATAACAGAAATTAAATAAATTAATTATTTAAAGAATATGTGACCATGGAGTGCTTTACTCATTAGAGGATCATCACCTCTTTTCCTGTCACTTTTGCATCGCATCAACAAGGTCACGTCCTGCTTTGGCTAAAGTGCTCATGTTGTGGCCTATACCCACACATGTGTTTTTATATTAACCATGTGTAGACTCTCTATGTTTAACAATTTGAACAACAAGTATTAAAAGGAATATATATCAACAAGTTAAAACAAATACCAGTAACCTACGGGCTGGAGAGGATGGCTAGCGTTGAGAGCGCTGTTACCGCATCTTACAGAGGACAGCCGGGTTCGATCACCCAGAAGCACCCACATGGCGGCTGAGAACCGTCTGGAAACTCCAATCTCCAGGAGAAACTCCAGTTCCAAGGGGATCCGACACCCTCTTCCGACCTCCACGGCATTGCACGAATTTTTTCATGACACGGGTGCACAAAAACCTACATGACTAGACTACGATACTTTACTCATACACAATACAAGAATAAATAGAAATAATTAAAATTAAAAAATCAAAATAATTAAATATTTATTAATAAGTATATTACCTTCTCTCAAGAATAGAAAAGAGAAGAATGTATTAAACTTGGCACAGTGTGATTTTTTAATGATATATTTAAAGATATCTTTTTATTGGAAATCATAATATTTTATAGTATTAAATTTATAAAATCCTAAAGAATATTCTATTTTATTATGAAATGCGCATGATTTCGTGTGAACGCAAAAATTTGAATCTATTTAATCCACTTTTATATGTATAAATAAATAAAATAGTATATCAAATTGAGATATTACTCACCACACGCACAAAAAAGAATTTCATCTGCAAACTATTTAACAGCAAATTAAGATTGTTTGACATTTACCAGTAAATACATTCCACTAATTTAGGTGACACCTCCCACCCGCCCCAATCTTATTTTAATAGAAGTGAACTTGGAATGGTTTATCACAAATGTGATGATACAGAGCTTAAATT
This sequence comes from Rhizomys pruinosus, assembly GCA_009823505.1. Lineage (NCBI taxonomy): Eukaryota > Metazoa > Chordata > Mammalia > Rodentia > Spalacidae > Rhizomys > Rhizomys pruinosus. The sequence goes on along the minus strand of VZQC01013203.1, from coordinate 925,038 downwards.
TTCAGTGCTGGATGTTTTTTCCAACAGATGAATCATTTCAAACATGATTGAAAATTTCCAACATACTCAAAGGTTCATTAGTTTGCAAAACATTACCTTAATGCCTCAGAGAACATCTGTGAACAAAAGTGGGANCCAGTTCCAGGGGAATCCGACACCCTCTTCTGACCTCCGCGGCACTGCACGACACGGGTGCACAAACCTACATGCAGACAGTACACTCATACACATACAAAAATAAATAAAATTAAATTAAAAAAATAAATAAATAAAAATAAAAATAAGACCTACAAAAAAGAAAGAATGGAAAAATGGAAGGGATTAAGAAAATAAATTGAAACTCTTTTTAGGAAAAAAATAAAGATAAATATGATACCAGAATACATTTAAAGAAATGCTACCTCTTGGTAGCAAAATTTGAATTTAATCCACTTTTATTTATAAATAATAAAATAGTATAATGAGAAACACACACGCACAAAAAAGAATTTCATCTGCAAACTATTTAACAGCAAATTAAGATTGTTTGACATTTACCAGTAAATACATTCCACTAATTTAGGTGACACCTCCCACCCGCCCCAATCTTATTTTAATAGAAGTGAACTTGGAATGGTTTATCACAAATGTGATGATACAGAGCTTAAATTTTCAGTGCTGGATGTTTTTTCCAACAGATGAATCATTTCAAACATGATTGAAAATTTCCAACATACTCAAAGGTTCATTAGTTTGCAAAACATTACCTTAATGCCTCAGAGAACATCTGTGAACAAAAGTGGGAAGTTTCAAAAAAAAAAAAACCCACATTTTTAAAGCTCACTAATGAAGGCCAGACTACTTCTTTTTAAAACTCCTGTTCAGGCTATATATTTTGTTCTAATAACATCTCTCCATTCTTTCCTTATTTTCCATTTCAAACTCCCTTGGATTTCTGATAGTTACAGATATCTGACAGCCATTTTCCCTTAACCTGAATTTATCTTCTTCTAAGCCCCATCCATTCTCTTCAACAACTGTATTTCCCAAAGGGCTCACAGGGCTAGCAAAGGCCTCACCTAACAGTCCAGAGATCTCACCTTGCATAATCCAGAACCATTCAGTGACTTGCTTGTGAGGATAAACGTGGCTTTTTTTTCCAAGAGAAATTAAGCTTTGGGGCTTCTTCCAAGAAAGTGCTTTAGTAATGTCAGTCCTGTTCCAAAAATTTAAACCAGGGTCCCCAGAATTTCTTAAAAGTTGATGAAAAGGTTCTTCTATCTAACTGTGTGCCACAATGTGGAAACTGGGTTCACCAATGAATCCGCAAACAGGCTTTGGCATGGCTGTTTTGCATACACATTTCATTGAATGTGTGGCAGGACACTAGAGGAAAGATTGCTTGATTATCATTCTTACCTGGAAAATCTTAAATGTTGACCTCAATTCTGTATTTCATTTAATATCAAAGTCAATTTTCCAAATGAGTCTAAATAGAGGGGGTGTCTTTGGATTTGTAATTTTTAAAGAAATCCCTTCAAAGGTCGGCCATATAAGCTACAAAACAGGGCAGTAATCCTCAAACTTAAGCCAGCTAGAAACTGCACATGGACTGGTTAAAATGCAGATTTGAGTGACACCCGCAAAAGGTTTGTATATTTAGGGGGTCTAAGGTGGAATCCAAGGGGATCCTGATTAACACAGCATTTGGTCAGTTGTACCATTGTGTGACCTTGACACCAAGAGAAGATTCTTTTAGAATCTTTAGAAAACCTAGGCTAACGTGAAGAGACAAGTCTGCAATGAGCTGGCGACCAGAACACACGTAGGTAGTGTCTACTCTACCGTATTTGCTAGGGTGTGGCTGGGCACGACTCCTTCACTGGAAACCGGGCTGCAGAATCCATGTACGGGAGTCTCCGGACTGCGAAGGCACCTGGGTTCCCCGAATTTTAACCTCCAGGCAGGCACGCTGCATCGAACTTAGGGGGTGCAACGTGAGGATCCACACCCTCCTTCACACCCAGGACGGAAGGAAGCGGTTATGCGCACACAAAGCCAGCCCGAGGTGTGGAAAGGTGGAGAAGAACCCATTCAGGCCAGGAGAGCAACCCAGCTCGGTACTGCGGGCTTCAGGTCAGAGCAAAGACCAGGAGATCAGGCTCCGCTCACTTAAGCATCTTTATTACAAGACCGTGGACAGTGGAAGGAGGCGAGCCCGAGTCCAGTGCAATGGCCCGGGAACTGGAACTTGGCTCCCTCGCCTTCCTCGGACACCCCCTCCCCCACCAGAGCTCTGGCAAGGCCGCGACGACCCCCGCCCTCGCCCGACAGTCCTCGAAGGGCTGCCCGGGAGACCCCGGCCCGGCCTCAGGAAATGGCGGGAGTCGGGCGGGCAGCGGGCCGCGCCCAGCGCAGGGAGGGAGCCGCCGCCCGCCGCCCTGGCCCAGCCCGGCCCGCATCAGGTCCCCCTGCTCCCGGCGCGCTCACCGCCTTCATGGCGGAGGCCATGTCGTCGTAGCGTTCCGCCTGCTCGGCCAGCCGCGCGCGCTGCAGCAGCTGCTCTCGGTCCCCCATGTTGCTCGTGCCTGGGTCCCGCACCGTTCGCTCGCCCGCCCGTCCGCTTCCCGGTAGCTGCGGAGGCCGCCGCCGCGCACGCGCACTGGCTCGCCGGCTGGCGGGAGGCTGCAGGAGAGACAGCGCCCGCTCGCGCCCGCTCAACCGACTGGCTCCACACGCTGCGGCTGGCGCGGTGGACGCGGCGGGGGGCAAGGGGGTGGGGAGGCGGGCGGTGGGAGAACGCGACCACGCCTGCGCGGAGGGAGCGAGCCGGCGGGAGCGCAGGGGGGAAGGGCGGGCTGGCCCCTACAGCCTTTTTAAGGTGACGTCACCTACTATAAATAGCAGCGGCTACTCCCCTTGGGAGAGCCGCGCAGGCGCACTGTGAGTGCTGCATTTTACCGCCGCAGAGTTGGAGGTTGGGGAGGAGCGGGGTGGAGACCGAAGCTTCCCAGGCAGCGCGTAGCCACAGCCCGGGTCTGGAAGGCGCCACTGCACTGGGTTGGGCAGGGGTCGACTAACGAGGGACCCCACGCGTGGAGGAGCCGGAGTGTGGCCTTCCCGCCGCCTTCAGCCCTGCAGGGTAGGGTGGCTCAGCTCCGCCTGGCCACACCCAGCGCTTGGGTCTGCTCTCTGTGGCAGGGCTGGGTTCCACCTTTGGGGACAGAGAAGGGCTAAGTGGCCTGGCAGACCTAGTATGAGCTGACCCCAGTGCAGGGCCTTCACTGGCCTTAACCCATTAAACACAACACGGCAGCCTCTCCGGTTTTCAAAGCTAAAATGCATATTCTGATAAGCCAGGGAGAATCAAAAGTTGGAGGTCAGCCTACTCTACTAATGGAGACAGTTTCAAATTTTGGGAATTGTAGCTCAGTAGTTTAATGTTTTCCTAGCTTGAGTGAGGTTCTCCCCATCTCCAGTGGGGGAAGGGGAGAAAAAAGGGAAAGCAAGTTTAGTGACTTGTCAAGGTTACTCATCCTGTATGTGGAGGGACCAGATGCTGAGTTCAGTAACGGATGGGACTTAACTCCTGTGACAAAGAGGAAATGTCTGGTCACTAAACCCTCCTAGTCCTGTCATTCTGTGCGAAGAATTGCTGGGGTGGAACTCGGGCCAAGCTAAGGTAACCCCAAAGACAGAAATATAGTCCAAGAGAACTACAACACCCCAGGACAGTGCAAGAGAAGGGCCTTTGGGTTCACTGAGGGGTGTGTGTGTGTGTGTGTGTGTGTGTGTAAAACTTTTTAAAATTACATTTATTATTTGGGGGGAGCTGTGACCATGAGGGTGTCCACTCGACAGCCCTCACACATACTGGTAAGCACAATTTCTTAAACCCTGAGCATGCCAATCTGGAATCTAGAATAATCTTTTTTAAGTTTTATTTTTTTATTTGTTTGTTTTTATTTCTTTATGTGTATGAGTGTACTGTCTGTATGCAGGTTTGTGCACCCGTGTCGTGCAATGCCGCGGAGGTCAGAAGAGGGTGTCGGATCCCCCTGGAACTGGAGTTCTCCTGGAATTGGAGTTACAGACGGTTCTCAGCCGCCATGTGGGTGCTGGGGATCGAACCCGGGTCCTCTGTAAGAGCGGTCAGTGCTCTTAACTGCTAGGCCATCTCTCCAGCCCCCATTTTTTAAGTTTTAATTACATTTATGTGTGCCATGCATGTGTGTAAGGTCAGAGGACAACTTTGGAAGTCCGTTCTGTCCTACTATGTGGGTTCCTAGGCATGGAACTCAGGTCATCAGATTTGGCTACAAGTGCCTTTACCCACTGAGCCACCTCCCTGGCCCCTTGTTTTGTTTTTGTTTCGTGGGGACTTATTTGGTGGGTGTTTGTGTGTTTGGGAATTTTGTTGTTTTATGGTTGTTTTGTTGATACATGTTCTTTCACTTTGCCAGGAACTCTCCAACTGGACCAGGCTGGCCAGCTACCGAACCTTTGCAGGAGATAAGAAAGCAGGGTGTAAGCCAGGCACGCCTTCGATCCCAGCACCGGGGAGGCAGAGGCAGGCGGATCTCTGTGAGCTCAAGGCCAGCCTGGTCTACGGAGCGAGTTCCAGGACAGCCTGGTCTACGGAGCGAGTTCCAGGACAGCCTGGTCTATGGAGCGAGTTCCAGGACAGCCTGGTCTACGGAGCGAGTTCCAGGACAGCTGGGCTACAGGGAGACCCTGTCTCGAAAAGACAAAAAAAACCCCAAAAAAACCCAGATAACTTCCCACTGTTGGATCTATCTTCTCATTCTTTCCCAGATTTTTGTCTTTATTCTTCAAGGTTGAGGACAGAAGCTATTCCTTACTTTTGTAGATACTGTGAAGAGGTAGCTCTGTGTGGGGAAAGTGCATTCTCTGCAAGCACTAGTGCCTTAGTCTGTATCCCTGTGGTGGGGAGGTGAGGGTAGATGGATCCCTGGGGCTCAATGGACAGCCAATCAAGCCTAAGTGATAGAGGATTAAACGTCCATGAAGAGGGGCTGGAGAGATGGCTCAGTGTTTAAGAGCACTGGCTGCTCTTGCAGAGGACCTGGGTTCAGTTCCCAGTGGCAGCTAACAACTGCCCATAACTCCAGTTCCAGGGAATCCAATGCCCTCTCTGACATCCATGGGTATTGCACAACACAGGTGCACTTACATACATGTAGGCAGTATACCCATGCATAAAAAAAAATAAATTACTTTTTAAAAACCTCCATGAACGGGGCTGGAGAGATGGCCTAGGGGTTAAGAGCACCGACTGCTCTTGCAGAAGACCCAGGTTTGATCCCCAGCACCTACATGGCAGCTGAGAACTGTCTTTAACTCCAGTTCCAGGGGAATCTGACACCCTCTTCTGACCTCCGTGGCATTGCACGACACGGGTGCACAAACCTGCATGCAGACAGTACATTCATACACATATAAATAAATAAATAAATAAAAAATAAATAAATAAATAAATAAATAAAATTAAAAAAAAAAAAAA
>VZQC01013203.1:875838-911551 GCA_009823505.1 Rhizomys pruinosus | reverse complement strand
AAAAAAAAAAAAAAAAAAAAAAAAAAAAACCTGGTATAGTGCTGCATGCCATTAGTCCTAGAGTTCTGACGGCTGAGGGAGGTGGATGTCTGGGAGGCCAGCCTGGTCTATGTAGCAAGTTCCAGGCTGGCCAGTGCTACAAAGTGATAACCCTGTATCAGAAGATAAATTTCTGCTGCCTTCCATCTGTTCCCAGGACGACTCTAGTATCTACCTTTTCACAAAGCAGGATCAATAAGGCTGATGCTTACTGGCTGTTAGCAGGCATATACACTATTTTATATAGTACATGATTTTATGTAGTACTACATTTAATGTAGTACATGATCTAAGTTATTCCTTCACATCTAGTCCTCTTATTCCCATTGAACAAAGAAACTGAAGCTTAGAGAGGTGTCCATTTACCCAAGGTCCTGCAGTTAGTAGAGGAAGAGTTAGTATTTGAGCCCTGCTCTTTCTGAGTTGCTATTTCCCTGGTAGGGTGGAAATGCCTGAGGATAGGGCTTTGGTGCCTGGTTGGGAGCCCTGAACTCAAGGACAACTCTATGAATGAGTATACCTTCTGTGTGTGACAAAAGTCCCACACTAGAGCACTCTTCATAAAGGGTCAAGGTCACTTTCCACACCTGCACACCCTAGGGGAAAACCTTGTTCCACTGACAGCTAATTGGCAGGGGGAGCTGAAGGCAGGAGCAGGGCTCCGGGTTGAATTTGGCCAACTGTGGGTAACTTAACAAGATGGGGAGTTACCAAACCTGGGCCCTCATCTCAGCTCTTCCCGGCGTTGAGGAAACCTGGGGGAGTCACTGCACCTCTCTGAACTTCAGTTTCCTTGTGCAGAAAGTGGGCATGTTGTGACCATGCTGCCCTGCTGGACCCTGTGGACTCTTGACCTGTTAGTTTTTAAGTTTATCATGCTACATAGACCAGGCTGGCCTCCCAGACATCCACCTCCCTCAGCCGTCAGAACTCTAGGACTAATGGCATGCAGCACTATACTTTTTTTTTTTTTTTTTTTTTTTTATTTGTATGTGTATCAGTGTTATGTCTGCATTGCAGGTTTGTGCACCTGTCGTGCAATGCCGCGGAGGTCAGAAGAGGGTCTCGGATTCCCCTGGAACTGGAGTTCTCCTGGCATTGGAGTTTTCCGACGGCTCTCGGCCCGCCATGTGGGTGTGGGGACGAACCCGGGTCCTCTGTTTTAGAGCGGTCGGCGCTCTTAACAGCTAGGCCCTCCTCTCAGCCCCACTTTTTTTTTTAGACAAACTCTTGGCCCAGCAAGATGGCGTATCGGGTAAGACCCTGTTAGTGCCTCTAAATGGGGACAGTGAGAGGGTTTCCCAGCTTGGAATGCCATAAGATGACTGGACGAGGGGCAGCAGGGAGTTCACAGAACCACGGCCATGAGGCAGATAACTGAAGACAGTTCAGTTTGCTGTCTTATTCTGAGAGATAGCACAGTGTAGCAGAATGCTGCTGCTTCTGCAGCAGTTGGTCTGGCTCTGCATCCAGGCCGGTTCCTTGCCAACTGCATGGCCCGGTGCCTATCACATTCTGCCCTTCTCAAGCTCATTCTTATCTTTTTTTTTTTTTTTTTTTTTTTGCTTTTTGAGGTCTTTTTTTTTTTCTTTTCGAGCCCGGGTCTCCCTTGCAGCCCCCCAGCTGTCCAGGAACTCGCCTCTGTAGACCAGGCTGGCATTGAACTAACAGAGAGAATCCGCCTGCCTCTGCCTTCCAAGTGATAGGATTAAAGGGCGTGCGCCACCACGCCCGGCCATTCCTCATCTTTAATATGGACTTTTAAGCAGTTTAGGACTGTTGGGACGATTAGAGATCCAGCCTATGACAACTGGCCCTTCCAGCCAGCCCTGGACGGTACTGGGGCTCATAAAGGGAAAGTAATTCACAGATAGTCACATAAGTTAGCAACAGAACTAAGTTCAGGCCCCCCAGATCCTAGGCCTGTGTTCATCTCAGGTGACTATGGCCTGGCCATGAAGAAGGCTGTCCTTAGAAAGGGCAGCTGTGATGATCTGGATGCTTAACAACCGTGCTTAATGCCCATACCAATTTGGCCGAGTGTCTTAAAGGAATAACTTTGTTCCTTGCCCTCAGAGGTCAACTAAGTTCCAGGGGACTATGCATGGGGGCATCTCTTGAAATGTTCCACAAATGTGGGTCACCAGTCTTCCTGTTGCAGGGAGGCTTGGAGATCCACTAATGGGGGACTTCAGCCAGTGTCCAAGTCTATAAACAACGAAAGTCTGCTCATGTTCAAAAAGGGAAGCTGGTCTACCAAGGGAAACCTGACTTTGTCCTCGAATGGATGGAACTGGTGATTGAAAGCCAAAAGGAGGGCCAGGGGCTCCTCCCCCCTCCAAAACATGAGTTGACCCCTGAGGACCAGTCCTCAACTGACCTTGAGAAGAAAACAAAAAAACCCTTGGTTAATCTGGGCTAACTGTTGTGGCCTTAAACATCCAAAAGCAATTCTAAGCAGAAAGAATAATCATTATTCAGGCCCTGAGAAATTGTATTTCAGTTTATAAAACTTGAGATCTTAGTAAAAAGACCACAAAAAAACAAAAAAAAAAAGCACAGTGTTTTGCCTGTCTCACTGTCAAGTGCAGCACCCCTTTGGCTGCCACTGTTTTTGCCAACCTTCAAAGACATGAGACACGCTTTTTAACCTTCCAATGTGAACTGAAGATTCAGTCTCTCCAAGAATCCTCCCCAAACTTTCAGTGCCAGATGAGTACTGCTGGGACATCCAGCTTGTGGATTGAGCTATTACTGGGGTGTCAGACTTCTTCAGAGTATAGGACTGCCATTGTTGGACTATGCTGTATCTGGAGACCAGTACAGGAAGTTCACAAGGACCGGACGCAGTGCTTACTGGACCTACTTTGGTGACCATGGGAAGGGGAAAACCTCAGTGTGAAGCACAAGGCAGAACTGATGGTGGTTTGGGCTTCTGAAGGAGACTTCAAACAAGACATCTTTCAGCCCTACAATAAAGGAAAAAACTCATTCGTCTGAAGATGCTAAACCTTATGATCATATGATATAGGCATATTTGGGAGGCTACAAATTGGAAGGAATAGCAACAACAAGGCCTGGTCAAAAGAACTAACTGAAACAGTGAACTTCTTTTTCTTTTTTTTTTTTTTGTCTTTTGACACAAGGTCTCCCTGTAGCCCCAGCTGGCCTGGAACTTGCTCTGTAGACCAGGCTGGCCTTGAACTCACAAAGATCCACGTGCCTCTGCCTTCCAAGTGCTAGGATTAAAGGCGTGCGCCACCATGCCCGGCAACAGTGAACTTCTTGAAACAGTGAGAAGCAGTGAACTTCTGCATCAAAAATTTTAAAAAGAGACTGAGAAAAAGAAAAACATGTTTGGAAGAATGCATGAGCTCTGGTGGGGGGGCAAGGAACGGGGCTCACGTCTAGATTTTATTGAGAAATTTTGTATGAAATGCACAAAGGTTCAATAAAAATTGGCTTTGAACAAAAAAAAAAAGAAATGCAACTGTGATGCATCACAATGGGATTGCATCTCTCACTGGGCTCCAACAGCTGCAAATGCAGGTACTGGTGAGGCAAGAGGTATCAGATCCTATGTGGGTGCTGGGAACTGAACTCAAGTCCTCTGCAAGAGCAGCAAGCACTCTTAACTCCACTGAACCATTTCTCCAGGCCCAAAGCTAAAAGTCTCTAAAGAGAGATACTCTTGCCCTTCCCTGTGGATATCAGATTGTTAAAAACAATGGTTCCCAGGAAACTGGAACTTCACCTCAGAATTCTCAAGAGAACAAAGGAGACGGTGAAATCTGGGAAAGCCTGGTACCAGCCCAGAGGAGGAAATTTGTTTCCAGAAGATGTCACAGGATTCTAACTTGTCAGACCACCTGCAGGAAGGACTGGAGCCCAGGCGCTGATGGGACTCTACTTCATCCAGGACTGCTTAGTTATGCCTCTCTCTCTTGTCCCCTGTTTAAACCTAAACCTCATGTCAGGATCCCAGACAGACTCAGCTGGCAGAAGTGGTCACTGGATCTCTTGATTTGTTCCTCTTCCCAGTGTGGCCACATTGAATAAGTCTTTCTCTGCTTTTTACTCTTACTAGATGTTGGAGCCTCAGGAATGCAGCCTTTGACCCTAACAACTCTGGGACCAGGGAATTATTTTCCTTTTGAGTATGGGGAGCTGGTGTTTTTGAGCTAGGGTCTCACTATATAGCAGGAGTTGGCCTGGAACTTGTGACTGACCTGCCTCAGCCGCTGGAGTCAGCAGCCGATTCCATCAGCCTTCACAGGAACCCTGAGGCGAGAACCCAATCCACAGATGACTAGAAGGGCAAAACAGGCTCTGTGCCCCAGTCAGCGTCCATCTGTCCCAGACACTTCTCCCAACTGTTTTCTTACCTAACTCAGAGCCTTCATCAGGTTTCAGTGTAACCATAGCTTCCTCTAGAAGGATCCCTGATCTCAGGCAGGGGTGAGCATCTGTTTTGGCCTAGAGTGCTGGGTTTCTCTCTTTACCAAAAGGGCAGCTCCATGATGCAAAGTCCTTGTCACGCTCACAGCTGCATCCCCAGAGCACTGTATTTATCATATAGCAGGTGCTCAGCAAATACTTGCCAGGTGATCAAATGCATCATGCGAACAGGATTCTACCGGAAGGAGCAGAGAAAGCTTTGGACTCCTGCCACACCTTACATTAGCAGCATCTTCGCTGAGTTCCGACAGCAAGCCCCTTGGGATGCCATTGGAGCCAGCCAAATTCCGGTCACTACTTCACCTTGGGAAGGCAGCTGGAGCCCTCAGCAAGCAGTAATTGACGTCACAGTGGAGCCAAGAGCTGCCCTGTTAATATTTAATGTGGCCTTCACTGTGGCAGAGCTGCAGGCAAGAAGAGCTGGAAGAGGCCATCTCAGAGATGCAGGGAGGGCACAGATGGGAAAGGGCACCTTAAGCCACAGACTCTGGCAAACCAGTGCTATAGCAGCCTTTTTAGTCCCTGGCTTAACAGAGCCAGTGCAGCATGTGGCCTGCAGTGGGACAACACTGCTGACAGCCCGAGGTCTAAATAAATGGGGGATTAGGGGCTCCAGGGGGCATTTCCTGGAGACAGAGGAGAGAGGACTGGCGCCAGCAGGACCTGGACTCCCAGTCTACCCTGCACAGCTGTGTGACAGGCGTCAGCTAGACCACGGAACCGCAGTTTCTAGCTAAGAAATGGAGCTGGCCCCTTCCATTCAGGGCCGCTGCAGTGACTGAGCCAAGGGATGAAGAAGACTCGTTAATACATAGTATTATTACATACTCGTTAATACATAGTATTATTACATACTCGTTAATACATAGTATTATTACATACTCGTTAATACATAGTATTAACACTGCTCCACAGTGCTGGGCCCCTTCTCCCAAGCCAGATGTGTACCTGACGTAGAACAAGATGTGAGAGGCCTTTCTCCTTAGCTAGCTTCCCCCCCTTCTCTCTCCCATTTTCCTCCACCCCCCTTCTTTCATTCACTTTTCTGTTATCTGCCTCTACTACCTCAGAAACTTCAGCTTGGTCCTGATGAAAAGAGTTAAATTTTTCTCTAGTTATTGTGATAAAGTATGAATATTTTTTAAAGGTCTATACCATGTTCTTTCGTTAAAGATTTGCTTTATATTAGATTGTTGCAGTACCTTTTTCTGGTGAATTTTGTAGCGGAAATAAAGTGGATAATTGATAACAGCCAAAAAAAAAAAAAAAAAAGCTATTTTGGCCAAAGAAATAGCTGAAGGAAGCTGGACGTGGTGGCCCACGCCTTTAATCCCAGCACTCAGGAGGCAGAGGCTTGTGGATCTCTGTGAGTTCAAGACCAGCTTGGTCTACATAGTGAGTTCCAGAACAGCTGGAGCTACAGGGAGACCCTGTCTCAAAAAGACCAAAAAGAAAAAAAATAGCTGAAGGAAAAAAGGAGCAAGAAAGCACAGAGGAGTTAAGCTTGGAGTCAGATGTCTTGGGTTTGGATTCTTCACCACAGTGGGCCCACAGCAGGACAGGTGTCAGAGAGAGGGGATGGGCAGAGCCCACGGTGGCAGAAGCAGAGGGGCCTTTATGTACCTCCTCTCTGATCATCTTGACTCCTGTTTGACAGTTGAAGACTCTGAGGGTCCAGGAGGCAAGCAGCTAGGGCTGACCTCATCAGCAGTCCCTCGGGACATTGGGAGCTGAGAGATTTCTCTAAGGCCACCTGCCTGGTGAGGAAGGCAGATGAGAGGACAGATACAATGCCCCCCCCCCGTCCCTGTCAACTCCTTCCCTTAGCCAAGTCTATGTGCCTCTCCCTTGCCCCACTGGAATCTAATCTCCTCCAAACATTTCCCGGACCCCACAATTTTCCCAGCTCTTTTCTTCCGAGACACACCCAGAATATCTTCATCACCATCCAGGATATCACATCTTTTTATTACATAAGCCCAGCAAAATGGCCTGCTCCAACTCTCCTCTAGTGACCCACAGTGCTGAGCACTGTACTTTCCTGACAGGTGGTGCTCCACAAAGGCTGGTGAATGTTGACAATGCCCACTCAACCTCCTGTGTTTGATTCTCCCAGTAGCCAACAGCCAAAATCCTAAACCTGCCCTAAAGGCATCCTATAGACCTTCCTTGAAGGACCCTGCCTCCTTTTTTTTTAAGTTACATACTTATGAAGCCTATTGCATTATATGTCCCTACACGACATCCATAGCCTCCAGTTCATAGACTAGGAAACTGAGGAAGTAGAAGAATTCGTTGTTTAAGGCTCAGATCAATGGAGTCTATTCTACTTCCAGGTGTTTGCTCTGGCTGGAACACTTCCTGGAGATTTTCATATAGGAGCTATGTCAGTTTAAAGAGCACCACAAATACTTTGCTGGCCTTTGACCAGCATCAAGAACAAGCATTTCAGGGCTAGAGAGATGGCTCAGTGATTAACAGCTCTTGCTGCTCTTTCGAGAGACCTGACTTTTGTTTCCAGCACACAGATGGCTAACAACCACTTGTAACTCCAGCTTCAGAAGATCTGAGGCCCTTTTACAGCCTTTAAGGGCATTGCACTCATGCACACACACACACACACACACTTAAAGTTTGCGTGTGTGTGTGTGTGTGTGTGTGTGTGTGTGTGTCCTTAAAAACCAAAAAAACAGGCATCTCTAAAGTTTTTGAATCAAGGCTGCCCTTGTGACTCAACTTGACAACTGAGGGAGGCAGAAATGGCCTGCCCTTTTCGAGCTTGGTGTCCTCGGCTTCCACAGGCCTTGCAAGCTCCCGCCTTCATCCTCTTCAAGGCTGTTCCTGGATCACCGCAGAAGACGGCCAGTGGCACTGTGAGGGGCCAGTGGCCGGCATCTACCTGGCATGAAGGAGGGTTTCCTGGACCCTGTGTCCCTCCTGTGCCTCCCGATGACTGCAACTGCATGTGTAATCAAAAGAAATGGGGCAGAGGACCCACCCAGGCCGTGTGAGCACTGAGTTTAGGGACATGTTACATAGCCATAGAGAACTAATACAGTTGCTGGCTGCTCAGATGCCGAGGCCTTTCCTGGCCATGTTCCATCACCTTGTCCTCCCTTCGTCCCTCATCCCCCACTAGTTTCTGTCCCATTATCCTGATCTAGGTCATCCAAGGTTTGAGTCACCATCTGAGGTTGTGATTGAGTCACTGCTGCCCATCTCTTTCAGTAGGCTGCAGGATCCTGAGACCAGGGACCACCACTGCTCGCTCCCCACGTTTCCTCAGTATCTGGTACAGGAAAGATGCCAATACGTAGAGAAATTGCCCGCCCCTTGCTGGCATGAAACTTCATTGGACAGAGGTGGCAGGTGTGAGTGCCTTGTCTGGCCATGCTTTTCAAAGCCAATGTTCTGAGGAGGGCAGGAGCGTAGGCGGTGGCTAGGCTCTGTTTCCAGGACAAGAACGTTAGGAAGACTGAGCTGAGCAGGAAGGAAAGGAAAGTTCCAGAACAGACTAAGGAGGCCATGGGGACTTCTTTCCTCTCTCTCAGCTGCCTCCAGCCATGCCCTCCTACAAATTCACAAAGTTGGGCAGCAGGAGACAGTGCTGGGGATGCCGAGTCACTCCCAGGGGACCAAGTACTTCCAAATCCTTAACACAAAGCTGCTCCTCAGAATCCGCTTTTTTCCTTGCCAAGAAATCGATCCACAGCTGTAGCGTTAAAGGGAAAAAAAAAAAAAAAAAAGCACAACCAGGACAGCTGGGGCTACAGGGAGACTCTATCTCGAAAAGACGAAGAAAAAAAAAAAAAAAAAAAAAAGAAGGGCCTTCTACTTTCTGTAGGAGCAGGGAGAACGCCACCGCCACCGTGGTCCAAGCCAAGTGCCCTCTTGCTGGAACTCTGCCTCAGGGCTGTGTGACCTTGGGCTTACTGCTTAACCTTTCCAGGCACAAATTTCTGTAGCCAGAAACAGACAACAAAGCCCCAACACTGAGACTCTAAATGAGAATTCAGTGAGCTCAGCATACACAGTTAAATTGAAGAGAGGAACGCTTGGAGTATTTCCTCACCTGCTAGTACATAAGAACAGGCTTTGGACTTAAACATGGACCCTTCCTGGAGGCCAGAGCCACGTTTAGGAGTTGACTGGGAGGGACCAGAGTTAGGGTATGGAACTCAAGGTCTAAGTGCCTAATTCTTTTTTGTTCATTTGTTTGTAACTTTTTATCTTTAAATTATGTGTATGAGTATATTGTCTGCATGCATATAAGTGCACCCATGTCCTCAGTCCCCATAGAGGTCAGAAGAGGACGTTGGATCCCCTGGAACTGGAGTTATAGATGGCTCTTAGGTACCATGTGGCCAGTGCTTGGAATTGAACCCAGGTCCTCTGCAAGAGCAGCCAGTACTCTTAACCATTAGCTATCTCTCCAGGCCAATTTTATTTTTGTATCAGGGTCTCACAATGCAACCCAGGCTGGCCTGGAATTCACTTTATAGCCCAAGCTGGCCTCAAATTCAGCATCTTCCTGCCTCAGACTCCTGAGTGCTAGGATTCCAGGCATGAGCCACCATACCCTCTTCAGAGTCCCTAACTCTAGCTTCTCCAACAGACTAGAGGAACCCATCAGCCTCCAGGAGCCTCTGAAATGGAGGAGGCAATGATTTGGATGTGGAGCCTTCACAAGGGTTAGAAGGGTAGAAGGTCCAACTCTGGCACTATGTGACACACAACAAACAAATCACTTCCCTTCTTTGAGCTCTGATGTCCTTATGTCTAAAATGACTCATTCATTCCTGACTTACAAAACTCCTAGGGTTGTTGAAATGATCAGATATAGAAGAGTACTTTGAAGGGCATTTAGTGTTTGACAAAAGAGGGATGGTTATTTAAAATGGAAGGGCTTTGGGTTCTCCCACAGCAACCCTGTAAGCCTTTTAACTCAGGCAATACAATATAGATTTAATCCTAGCTTGCAGCTTGATTGGTTTTGGGCAAATGAGTTAACTTCTGGCACTACCAGAGGTTTTTGGGTTTTTGTTTTTTTTTTTTTCTTCCTTCTTCTACAAGAGATAAGAGCCCTAGGGAAAAAGAGGGGCTGGGCAGATGTTTCGAGATACTGAACTGATACCATGAGAAGACCCTGCCTCCTAAAGCCCTGAGTGGCCAGGGTGGAGGCTCCTCACCTCACTATGAGCTTCCACACGCCTACCTGCTCCCCTCTACCCCACCCCCACCCTGCAAGCAGCCCTCTGCCTCTTAGCCCACCCCAGGTAGATGGTGACTCAAGTCTTTCTGCAGTGACTGGTCCCTCTGCCTGTTGCCATGGTGCTGCAGCACAGGCCGGCCAATCAGAAAGGAGACCCATATCTAAGCCTCTGTAAAAGCCAGAGCCCGGACTTCTTAGCCAATGGGAAGGGCGGCAGAGTGGAGCCACCATGGAAACCTCAGCAGCAGGTTCAAACTATGTTTTTGTCTCCATGCCTCATTTGCGGGGGCGGGAAAGGGGAGTAGGCTAGGTTTTCAGCATCCACACACACACACCCCCCCCCCCCCGCTTTCCCCAAAGAGCATCTTGAATCTCTGGGAAGAAATTCAGGAGTCATATCAGGGGTACATAGCATCTTCTGAGAGCCAGCAATGACTCCAGCTAGCAGGGCATGCTTTAGATAGCCCTCGTTATTTCCCCTCACCCCGGATGCTCAGCATCACCCTTGTCTGTAATCTTAGCCCGTTCCCACAGGTCTACCCAGCTCCATCTATCCTAGGAAGAGGCTGTGTAGACAGCAGAAAGACCCCCACCTCCAAGTAAGAAAAGGGACATGGGACTCACTCCGAAGGGCATTCTAGTGTGGCTTTGAGCAAACTGCTTAACCTCTCCTCCTATATGGGCAACTGTAGGAGAGCAGAGACAGGGTCAGCTACAGACAGAGAGCGAGTGCGCTCCTGGAGTTGTGCTCTGATCACATCCACGCTTCGTGCTTTTTCATCTTTATGCTCTAAACAAAGTGGATCTACAAGAAATAACTTCTCAAGCAGCAGTCCTATAGTGAGGACGAACATAAGTAAAACTGGGGTGTCTTTTGTGCCCTTTAGTTGCCAAGCTAAGAAGGACATTCATTCTAGAGCTCAAGCCCAGAAGGATGAAGCTGGTGACCTCTTGAAGTCCACAGCTTACTTGAATACAAAGCTACAAAGCTCCCATAATTCTGCACCATGCAGCCTTCTTAAGGTGGCCTTTGTCTTTTGGGTAAGCAATCAGATGACAGCAGGCTTTCCCCACTGCCTTCTGGCTTTCACTCTGTTGCCTATCAACAGTTTTATTAAAACAAACAAACAAACAAACAAAAAAACCTGAGTGTTAGCCTGGTCTAGTGGCATACACTTTTACTCCCAGCACTCAGGAGGCGGAGGCAGGTGGATCTCTGTAAGTTCAAGGCCAGCCTGGTCTTGAGTTCCAGGCCCGCTGGGGCTACAGGTAGACCCTGTCTCAAAAAAGCTTAAAAAAAACAAAACAAAAAAAAAACACCAATGCTAAGCTGGATGTGGTAGTCCATCCCTATAATCTCAGCTCTTGGGGAGCTAAAGTACGAGAATCATTACTTTGAGCCCCCCTCCTTTTTGAGTTGGGGTCTTCCTGTAGCCCCAGCTGGGGAAGACAAAATGTTGCAACAAAGAGAAAAAAAATCAGAAGTGATTTTCTATGGAATTTAAGGTGTTGAAGATCTGTTCTACCTGGACAGGAGCCTGCTATCCTGAATAGAGATCTTCTATAAAAGGAAATATCAGATTTAAAATGAACATACAGCTCAGTGTGTTGGCACACGCCTTTAATCCCAGCGTTCCAGAGGCAGAGTCAGGCAGATCTCTGTGAGTTCAAGGTCAGCCTGGTTTATATAGAGAGTTCCAGGACAGGGGCTGGAGAGATGGCCTAGCGGTTAAGAGCACCAACGGCTATTACAGAGGACCCGGTTTCGATCCCCAGCACCCACATGGCGGCCGAGAACCTTCTGAAACTCCAATTCCAGGAGAACTCCAGTTCCAGGGGAATCTGACACCCNAAAAAAAAAAAACACAAAACCCTTGAGTGTCATCCTAGGCAATTCTTCCTGGAAAACCATCACTTGATCACGTCCATTTTATATCTTAGGTGGCCCTCAAGTCTGCACATTCCTCCCGGATGGCTTCTGTAGTCTAAGGCTCCACTGTGAATTCCCTCAGCAACTACAGTGGCTTCCCTCAGTGAGCCCTGTTATACTTGCCCATCCCTTCCTCCACTGCCACCTCCCACAACCACAGCCCAGAACAATCTTTTACAAATTCAAATCTGATTGTGTCCTCTGCTGCTTACTTTGAACTTCTGAAGATCAAAATGAAAGCCTTTAGCAAGCCTGGTAAGCACCCTACCTCCAGGCCCCCGACTTGATCCTGCTTCCTTTCCTCTCTGCCTAGATGTTCTTCACTGCCTCCCCCAAGCCTTTTACTTAATCCTGCTAGTCCTCAATTGAATAGTCACTTCCTTAGGGAGCTTCCTGACCTCTATGACCAGGGGAATTTGCCCAGCGACAGGCTCTGCTGGCCCCATATCTCCCTGTCATGTATAGCACTTTCTACAGTCACACTTTTGTGCTTGTAATTATTTGATTGTGTGATTATTCAGGTCACATCTTTAAGCCTTGTCCTATTTGATAGACACTTCATGAGGGCAGTGACTTTGGTCCAATTCTTTGCCTAAAACATAAGGATGGTTGTATGGGTATAAGGATGGGCGTTTCACTCAACTTGTTTTTAATTTTACATTTTTATGTGTATGAAAGTACTGTCTGCATGTAGGTTGGTGCACCGTGTCATGCAGGTCAGAAGAGGGTGTCAGATTCCCCTGGAACTGGAGTTAAAGACGATTCTCAGCCGCCATGTGGGTGCTGGGGATCAAACGTGGGTCCTCTGCAAGAGCAGACGGTGCTCTTAACTGCTGAGCCATCTCTCCAGCCCCTCACTCAACTTTCTTAGAACTCATCTAATCAGATCTCCAACTAATCTGTGGCCAGCCAGTCTCTTCCCCTTTTATATTAGTGTTAGGGTTCAAACCCCGGGTTTATGCATGCTAGGCAAGCACTGTACTGCTGACCTATATCCCCAGCCAGCCCCCATTTTAAATATCAAGATGACACAAGTAATAAATGGTGAAACTGGTGCTAAAATCCAAGACTGGGCAGCCCAGTCTGCTGCTGAATACTTGCTACCAAAATCTTTTATTATTTTATTTTTTGGTATTTTTGAGACAGGTTCTCCCTTTAGTCTCAGCTGCCCTGGAGCTCACTCTGTAGACCAGGCTGGCCTTGAACTCATAGCAATCCGCCTGACTCTGCCTCCCAAGTGCTGGGATTAAAGGTGTGTGCCACCATGCCTGGCACTAAGGATGGTACTTAGCTCCCATGTGGGTGCTGGAATTCGAGCCCAGGTCCTCTGCAAGAGCAGTCAGTACTCTTAACCACTGAGCCATCTCTCCAGCACCTTGTCTGTTTTTTGTTTTTTGTTTTTTTTCTGGGTTTTTTTTTTTGGTCTTTTTGAGACAGGGTCTCCCTGTAGCCCCAGCTGTCCTGGAACTCACTCTGCAGACCAGGCTGGTCTTGAACTCACAAAGATCCACCTGCCTCTGCCTCCCGAGTGCTAGGATTAAAGGCACATGCTACCATGCCCAGCCTGTTTTGTTTTTTGAGACAGTCTTGCTACATAGCCCTGGCTAGCCCAGAAGTCTCAATGTAGATCAGGAATGCACAGAGATCCACCTGCTTCAGCCTTCTCAGAGCCAGGAGTAGAGGTGTGAGCCACCAGGGTTAGCTGAAACTATTTGAAATGTGCCCAGCTGAAATTGGTCAAGGGACCCTGATTTTGCCCCTGGTTATGACGACAGCAAGCATGGCCCTCTTCCACTTGGTGGCCCACCAGTATGTCATGGCCTGCTTTTCCGGCTCTCTTGCTTTGCATCTTCTTCAAGGAGAACCTGGAGAGTAGAGGGAACTAGGGAACTGGGAACTAGCAAACCCATATTCCCCTCCATATGCAGTGACTGTCGACAGCCCGTAAATTTCAAACGAAAATTAAGGTGATTTTGACAAGCAAGAACATAAAAATCAACTGTCACCCTGGTTTCATAAAAGAAAGGGCAGCCTGACACAGAAAAATGTAGGGCAGACAATCTCAGAGTTAATTTAGCTTTGTGAGAACTCCCCATATTGTCCCTGTTGCTCTCATTTCACTATGTCCCGATGTGGACTCTGGGGGGGACTGGCCCAGGTCTGCAGAATCTCTGCTCTAACCTATTAAAGGAAGCATCATTAGCTAAGAAAACCATAACACCTTGCTCCTGTGTCAAGACTCGGTGCTTAGCCTGATTCAAGAGGGAAGGAAAAGCTGACCGTGGTGGGCCCTGTCAGACAGGAAGCAAGACCCACTTCTCCACTGAATTGCAACTTCGATAGCCGAGCAAAGTCTTTTTCCACTTCTGCAACTCCATGGATGACCTGTGACCACTCAAGACCCTTGGCCTCCTCAATAACCCCATCTTGTTTGACTGGCACCTGTGCTCTGCTCTGGCACTTACCAGGACTAAATGTATTCTATTCCGCCTGAATTATGTCTGCTTCTGCGATGGGCTGACTCTACAACATTATTATTATTATTTTTTTTTTTTTTATGTGTATGAATGTATTGTCTGCATGCAGGTCTGTGCACCCGTGTCGTGCAATGCCACGGAGGTCAGAAGAGGGTGTCGGATTTCCCTGGAACTGGAGTTCTCCTGGAATTGGAGTTACAAGACGGTTCTCAGCCGCCATGTGGGTGCTGGGGATCGAACCCGGGTCCTCTGCAAGAGCGTCAGTGCTCTTAACCACTAGGCTATCTCTCCAGCCCAACATTATTATTTTTTAAAAATTTTATGTGTATGAATATACTGCCAATTAATATCCAAAAATCCCAACCATGAAGTAAGCTGATTGTCATGCATGAGCAATGAATGTAAGTAACATTCATGTAAAACCAATTAGCAAGTATCTATGTTCATATTTTGAAACAACCCAAGGTTCCCATAGTCCAATTGCAGAAGCTTGTATGCACAAGCATGTTGATCAAATAAGAGTCCAGTCTATATTGCTAGAGTCTCACGATTCACCCCAGTCTCTCCACAGCCCTTATATTCTACCATGCCTCCACTTCCGCAATTTCTTGCCTAGGCTTTGGGAAAGGGGCACAAGTGGGTGAGAAGCAAAGCAGTCTATTTTCTCTGGAGATGTCATTTTGGACTCTAGTCTGTTCAGGTTATTTCCCTTCATGGATTGACAGCTTATCCAGGGTATCTTTTTAATCCTACTAACAAAGCACAAGCAATTAGATATACAGGCATTTAAACAGTACTAACCATTATGGCAAGCTAAGCTGTGAGCAGATGTTTGGATGGTATGCTAATCCACAAACTGTGGTTTCTCTATAAAAGATGACAAGTTCTTACTGCGGCTAATAACATCTCCTAACCACTAGAGGACGTAAGCTTGTGGCATCAGCCATGAATTTTTCCTCCAAGGAGAGAGCTAATAGCCAATTAGATTTGGGATATATATAGACACATGGCTGCTACTGTTGCATAGTATCTCCAGGCAGTTGAGGTGTAGCTGATACTGACAGAGGAGACTTGCTTGACTCAAAGAGACCAATATTTTGCTTTATTGCATTAGTGGCCTTTGGTAACACTCTCTGGCATTTCAGAGGCCAACTGTACATTACCAAGTGACATCTCAAAACATTTTTTCATGCTTACACCAGATCTTCGACAACAGGAACTTACCACCTTTCTCCTTGCAGATATCCCATTTTTATAGGCAAAAGGCCTTTATAATTTTGGGGGCTTGGATCCCCCAGCCAAAAAATAAATAAATAAATAAATAAAAATTTCTCATTTAAATTGAACCAAAATATCAATTTACATTATTAAAGAGACTTTTACCAATGTTCCTTAAAAAAAACACAATTTATCGTAGCAAGTTTGTTTTGTTAGAACTTCAATGCCTGTAAATTTTCCTAGAAATCCATCTTTCTTATTTCCAAAATGCTGAAATCAAAAGGATGTTACCTAAATTCAAAATTTAGTGGGCATGATTTAGATACCATGTGCTGAGTCTACAAGCTGGTATGCATGCACAGCAGGCAGGCTTATGGCGCCAGGCCAGAGCTCAGACCATGTGTGATCGAGAATTCTGTGAGAAGAGATTTTTAAGGTGAAACACATTTAAAAGGAGAAAGATAAAATTAAATCAACCATATCTAGGGTACCCAGGGGTTAAGTAAAAATATTACACTTTAAGTTAAGCATGCTGAAATGGATTTAAATTACTGTTAGCTAAATCCCAACCTTGGATCTACAAATAGCCAGCAGGTTTTAGGTAAGAAGAGTTATATTTAGAAAAAACCCATAAGACAAGAGAGCAACACCCTTTTATCCAAAACCAGATTTTGTATACAAAATTTAAGAGAAAAGTGGCCAAGGCTTGAAATTATTTGGAAGATGCTCTTGGAGGAGGGCAGTTCTGTGAAAGGCCTTAATTTGCAACAGAAAGAAGTGTGCTCAGGTTGAGGAGAGCTACCAGGAGAAAATCTACATATGAACAAGTTAAGATTGGAACTGAACTTGAGGAGCTGGTTCCTCACAGTCTTTCTTTGGGGGGTGGAATTTAAAACCAGAAAGTTTTTCAGACCTGTAGAATTATGAAGAATTGTTTTTAAGGCCAAGCATAACTGCTAAGCCTTAATATTAAATTCAGCCTTGAGGTCACTGGCTTTTATATCATGCCGGAGTGATCATGCCAAGAGGCACATGCCTGGAAGGCATTGAGTACTCCCTCTGAACCAAATCAGAGCCAGGCTCTCCACATGTACAAAGCCACATGCCCTCAGACCACTGTCCCATCCACCGAAACCAGCAGGAAAGATGGCTCCACCACAACAGATAGATATCAGGAGAGAGGGAAGAAAAAGGCAAGATTTAGGGGTATGCACACCTAAGTTGTCAAGGTTTCCTTCTGCCCCACATTCAGATGCCAATTGTGGTGTCACCGCCAAGATTTGTGGTGAGGCCCACTTAATCCTAGGATGACCCATGTGGAAAGCAGGAAAGCACACCATGTGTAGGCAGGTTGAGGTTCAAATGCAGAGAGAGATTTTATTCCAACATGTCTACTTAAATATCCATCATGACTCAATTTGTCACTACACCCCACTCCATGCGTGTGGCCAGGGAGGAACCATTGGCTTAGAACCCAACCCATTCTAACTAAGTTTTCCCACATATTGGTGATGGTAATAATGATTTAAAAACAATAATAGAGCCAGGGATGGTGGCACATGCCTTTAATTCCAGCACTCAAGAGGCAGAGGCAGATGAATCTCTGTGAGTTCAAGGCCAGCCTGGTCTACATAGTGAGTCCTAGGCCAGCTGGGGCTAAAGAGAGACCCTGCTCAAAAATGCCCAAATAAAATAGAATAATAATAATTAATAATAATAATAATAATAATAGAGCTGGTCTCAAAAGACCCCCCCAAAAAAAGCTAGGAAGTGTTCTCATTAGTCCCTTCCTAGTCCAAGAAATCACTTCCTTAAAGAATCCATAGGACTGGGCAATGTTGTCCTTTTAAAGATAGTTGGGACAATGACTTTACTTCTAACTTAGGCACTTTAAAAAATTGTTTATTTGTGTGTGCCTCTGTGTGTGTGTATGAGAGAGAGAGAGAGAGATGCACGTGGAGGTCTGAGGACTTTGGGGAATTGGTTCCCACCTTCTGCCTTGTTGAGGGAGGGTCTTGCTTTTTATTTCTGCTATTGCATCCCTTACTCCAGGATAGCTGGCCTACAGGCTTCTAGGCAATCCCCATCTCACTGCTTGAGTGCTGGGATTACAGATTCAAGCCACCGAATTCAGCTTTTTACATGGGTTCCAGGAAATCAAACTCAGGTTGTCAGGTTTGGACGACAAGCACTTTTACCAACAGAGCCATCTCCTGGCCCCCCAAACCTAACCCCCATAATTTAGGCTCTTAATCCTTGTGGTTTCAACTATGAAAGAATGCTCATTGATGTCTACTGCATGCTAGTCAGACTAAAAGTGTTAGGGATGTGGCAGGGACAAACCCAGCCACACTGTGGCCTAATGGAGAGAAAAGATAATAGACAGGTAGGTGAAGAATGTGGACAATTCTGAAGATGACAGGGCTGAGGAACAGACAACAGAAAGGACGATGCCATTGATGAGAAAGAGGGAGCTTCTGCTAGATAAGCAGGAAAGGCCTCTGTTCGCAGGCCACAGGTGACACGGACAAGGAAGGGCCAGCCAAGGCCCGTGCTGGGGGGGAGGGGAGAGATGGGCCAAGGCCCCAGCACAGGGGAGAGGGGAGAGATGAGCCAAGGCCCCAGCACGGGGCAGCCTTGAGGCATTCAAGAAATAGAAAGGAGACCACCACAACATAATTCTGAGGAGGACAGGAAAGTAGAGAGGGCGCATGCATCTAGAAGCCCAGGCTCCATAAGACCTGTGGGCCCTGGCAAGGATATGATATTGTCCTGAACTGATGGGAGTTTAAAGGGCTCTCAAGCACAGGGACAGCATGTGATACATGGCTTTGGGGTTGTTTGAGTTTTTGTTGTTGTTTCAGTCTTTTTTTTTTTGAGACAGGGTCTCCCTGTAGTCAAGCTGACCTGGAACTCCCTATGTAGACCAGGCTGGCCTTGAACTCACAGAGATCTGCCTGTCTCTGCCTCTCGGGTGCTGGGATTAAAGGCATGCGCCACCATGCCTGGCCTTTTGTGTTGTTTTTGTTTGCTTGGTTTTTGGTGCTCAGAATTGGAATTAAAACCCAAGACATGCTAGGCTCCGTACCAGCCCTGCTCTATGCTTTAAAGCAGGGGTACAGGTTACTACAAGGAGAACAAATTTTTGAAGACCAAAGATATTTCAGGAGGACCAGTTTGGCTGTGTTGCATTGATGAAGGAGGAGATGGGAAGAAAGGTCAATTACAATGTGTTTTTGCTAATGGATCAGATGTGGGAGTTGAGGGAAGGGAAATATAGGATAATTCCAAAGCTTTCTGCCTGAATAACTGGGTAGATGATGTACAGTTACTAAATTGGGGAAGACTGTGGGAGGAATAGGCTTGGGGGAGCTGGGGGTAGGGTGCATAGCTAAACCAAGAGTTTTGCTGTACACATTATCAAGATTCTTAGGCCTCCAAGATTTCTAACCAGAGGCCAGAGAGGCAACTGGGCATAGATTAGAATTCAGAGAAGTGGGATGGGCTGGGGTAAAGCCCTAGAGACTTGTGGCACATAGATGGTAATTAGAGTCACAGGACCGAGGGTCACCAGGGGAAGGAGATAATATAAAATCGATCCAGGAGCTACAGCCTGGGTCCCCCAATGTGCAAACACTGGACAGCAGCTCAAAGCACAGCCAGGGCATGATAATGAGAGACAATGAAGAGCACACAAGGCCCAGCCTGGCCTTAACCTCAGAAATGTTGGTTCCCTTCTCAGGACCCCCATTTTCTCCTCAGTAGACAAAGGATGGTCAGCTTGATCATCCTGGACTCTTCTGAGGAGGGTTGGCAGCAACTTCTGCAGCCACTTGCCAGAGGAAGAAACCATTTGGAGACCCACCTCCCTTGTCGTATCAGGTGGAAGCCAGGTGCCACAGAACACAGCCACAGGTTCACCTTCCAGGGTGGAGGGCTGGCTGGCGAGGTCATGGTGATCTAGAGTAAAATCTGACACTTGCCAGTGAGGTGATCTGAGTCCTCGGTTATTTATTTTAAAAGGCCACCGATAATTACTCACTGTGAGCCAGGTATGGTAGTGTACATCTGTAATCCAGACATTTGAGAAGCTGAGGCAGGAGGATTGGAAGTTTGAGGCTATTCTAGGCCAAAAAAAAAAAAAATTAGACGTTGAGCCGGGCGTAGTGGTGCATGCCTTTAATCCCAGCACTTGGGAGGCAAAGGCAGGTGGATCAGTGTGAGTTCAAGGCCAGCTGAGGCTACAGAGAAACCCTGTCTCAAAAAGACCAAAATAGAAAGAGATCTTGTTTCAAGGCATAACAAGACAAAAACAAACAACTAAACAACAGTAAATAATCAAACAAAAAGGCAATACCCACTATAAGGAAACTGAATTTGGCAGTGAGCAGAGCACCTGTGCAGCCCTGGGAGTGCCTACCATGCAAGCATGGGACCTTTTTGCTTTGGGGAGCTATCTTCTCCAAGACAGGAGAGGAAGTCCAAGGTGGCTTTACTCTTACAGCGCAATGTGGTCTGACAGCTGGTCAGCACTGTGCCATCTGGAAAGCACAGGGCTACCCAGTGAGTCACAGGAATGAGGTACAGGGAGTCTGGAGAGAAGGGAAGAGGAAGATCAGCTTTTAAGGTGGTCCATCCCTGGAATCTCCAGCCTTTTAAGGTGGTCCATCCCTGGAATCTCCAGCCTTTTAAGGTGGTCCATCCCTGGAATCTCCAGCCTTTTAAGGTGGTCCATCCCTGGAATCTCCAGCCTTTTAAGGTGGTCCATCCCTGGAATCTCCAGCCTTTTAAGGTGGTCCATCCCTGGAATCTCCAGCCTTTTCCCAGTCTGCACAGACACAGATAGACATGGCTGAGGTAGTGGTGTGACAACAGGGAGATGATGCAG
This sequence comes from Rhizomys pruinosus, assembly GCA_009823505.1. NCBI lineage: Eukaryota > Metazoa > Chordata > Mammalia > Rodentia > Spalacidae > Rhizomys > Rhizomys pruinosus. The sequence goes on along the minus strand of VZQC01013203.1, from coordinate 891,329 downwards.
CAGACAGCAAGTTGAGTCAAGTTGTCTAACCCCAGTGAAAGCTCCTGAATGTCTTCTAGAATGCACCCTGAGATAAAGGCAGGAGCTACCATAGCAGCCTCTAGAAGGGCTGCTAAGCAGTCAGCCTGAGTTCCCCACACACCCCTGCCATCACAATTAAACGAATCCCTCGGCTAGGAACTTTGCCTCTGTATCTTAACACAACTCCTCAGCAGCCCAGCAAGGAATGGCGAACAGAGGCCAGAAGACAAGGCTTGCCTAAGTTCTCCAGCCTCCTTCTCGTGAAGACTACAGCACACGAGGCCCCTTTCATAGCTTGACAGTCCTGGGTGACCTAGCATCTGCCTCCTTCTTTAGCCCTCTACCCCTTCCTCCTGCTCGGAAACACCAAGCTTCTTTTCAACTCAGAGTCTTCACAGCCAGAATTCCTCTGTCCTCAGTCTCTGCCCTTTGCCAGCTCTGCCAGCCATCAGGTTTCTGTGAAAATATCCAGCAGCCTCCCCTAAGCCCCAGCATAGCAACGTTGAGGTTTCATCTGACCTCACACTCAAAGCCTCTCTTGTGCCTTTGGAATGCTTAACACAACTAGACTTCATGGCTAGAACAATAGCTATTGTGCATTTTGTTACTGAATGCTCCCCTTCCTGTACACACAATGTCTGGCACATACATGGTTGTGTATAGACACACACATCAAAAACTATGTTTATTTTCTACCAATCTTCCCATTCTGCCTATCAGCAAAGGAGTAAGACTGTTGGGAGGTTATTCCTACCCATTCGGTGGCCCTTCAGGGGGTGTCACAGCCCAGTCATCAGCAGCTGGGCAGATGTTCCACTCTTCAGCAGATCTGCTGACTAAACACGGGGCATTTGTTCACCTGCAGACTCAGGCTGAGCAGCAGTGAACTCCAGAGCAGCACAGTCCATTTGCCCTGAAATTCTTTCTTTTAAGTACTGGGCTGCCCTTCCCTTTCAATCCGTTCAGCTTCTCTGTAGATGCAGAGATCAGACACAATCTCCTCGGGATGGTCACAGGAGGTGATGCTTTTCCGGGATGTCCACATGAGAACCACTGTGTTTGCTTGCACAGAGCAATGGGGAGCAGGCTGACCACTCTATGAGAGGCTAGTGGTCAGCCCTGTGATCAGTCACTACTAGAAGATGCAGCTCCCTAAAGGCTGCCTAGATCTGGTTAGTGAAGGTCCCAGGTGGGAAGTGGCCAATGATAGAGAAGCTCAAAGGGCAGTGGAGAACTCAGCACAGCCCGGGCGACTCCTGCAGGATAGGATGGTGACATGTGCCGTGTGGCATCTGTGGCCCAGGCTACCAGCAGGATCTTTCTGCAGATTCCCTGAGACTTACAATGTGCATGCCATCGACTTTCCACCTGGAAGTCAAGGGCGGAACCACCTGAGTGAGCACCTGCCGTAAGGATTCTGAGGACAGCTTCCTCTCTTGTTTGCACACATCAAGGGCTCTGAACACTGGGAAACAAGAACAATGCCATGTGGATCCCCCCCCCCCCGTGTGCTGCATAAAGCTGTTGATATCTATCAGTGGGAGATGGCCATCAAAAGTGTAGACAATGAGTGAACCAATAAGCCACAAATATTATCCTCCCTCTCAGAAACAGGCTTGCTGTGATTCTGCTAGGAGAACTTTGAGCATTAGACCCAATTTAAACAGTATTTTCCAATTATTGGGTTGCTTCAAAAAGATGCAGTCTCGCCAGGCGTGGTGGCGCACGTCTTTAATCCTAGCATTTGGGAGGCAGAGGCAGGCGGATCTTTGCAAGTTCAAGGCCAGCCTGGTCTACAGAGTGAGTTCCAGGACAGCTGGGGCTACAGGGAGACCCTGTCTCAAAAAGACCAAAAAAAAAAGATGCAGTCTCAGAGAGATGGAGTTGTGTGTGGAGGGGGGCTGCCACAGGCATTGCACAACACAAGTGTACTTACGTACATGCAGGCAATAAACTCATACACATAAAAAAAATATTAAAAAGAGAAAGGGAGTCAGGAAAAGGGCTTCTCCTGCCTGTCCTGCTACCACCTGAGAGTATGGCTGTGATTAGAGCCCACTGTCCAATCGAGGAAGGTCCCACCTACAGGTCAGAAGGCCCCACCTGACGTGACCACAGAAGACAGGCTGGCTCAGGGCACCAGATGAACACCACTTGTTGCTCCAGTTTGCACCCTGGAACTGGTCAACACTCATCTCCCTTTGGAAATCGGAAATCAACTGTTGAAAGTGCAGGCCAATAGGGTAGGTATGGGACCTTCTTTCCAACATGGGCACCTTTTCTCATTTCAGTTTTCAGTCCACATATTTGGTACCAGAGCCCAGTAGCAATGCAGCTTCCCCTCCCCCTTCCTCCTTCCTTGTGAAGAAGCAAAGAGAACATTTTTTTTTCTGAAGAACTCTTATATAGCTGTCAAAACCCAGTCTAAAAGCTCATTTCTCCCCAGGCGTGGTGGTGCACACCTATAATCCCAGCACTTGGGAGGCAGAGGAAGGTGGATCTCTGTGAGTTTAAGGCTATTCTGGTCTACAGAGTGAGCTCCAGCCCAGCCGGGACTAAAAGGGAGACCTTGTCTAAAAAAAACCAAAAAAAAAAAAAAAAAAAAGCAGACTCAAGCCCCTCTCCTGTTCCTGCAGCACCTTCCAGACAACCAGTGCAGACCTCGCGGTGTCTGTCAAACTCGCTGCTCAGTGTCTGTTCCCTGCACCAGCAGGGCAGAGACAGCATTCGTTCAGCTTTGCATGAACACTGGCTGAGTGGATCCAGCAGTGATAAAGGAACACTTCATTGTGATGGGAACTTCCAGTGGAAGATACGAAGAGGAGCACGATGGGATCTGTGTCTTCCAGGAGCTCCAGACAGGTGAGCTGCATGAACAAGGAACATGGGAGGAAAACACAAGAGCCAGGCTTTAGCCCATGAGCACCGAATGCCACAGTCTGCAACCTGCTGTGTGGCCGGGCCGGTCTCTCAGTTGCCCTGGCCCTGAAATCTAGCAATAGGTTGGATTTGGGACTGCCATCAAGAAAGGACTAGGGTCAGCCGGGCATGGTGGTGCACGCCTTTAATCCTAGCAGGATTAAAATCCAGGCTGGCTTTGAACTCACAAAGATTAGCCTGCTTCTGCCTCTTGAGTGCTGGGATTGAAGGTGTGCACCACCATGCCAGCCTTGTTTGATTTCTTAATGTCTCAATACATGATATTTGAGGCTGGATAAATCTTAGGAGCTGTCCTGTGTGTGCATAGCAGGGTGTTTGGAATACCTGCAAGATGCCAGTTGCTGCGTAGTTAAAAGTGTTTCCACATGTTACCCTTTGGCAGGCAAAACTGCCACCAGTTAACTTTTGGCTGGCTTCTCAGTCTCTTCTAGCCCTATATCTAAGGGTGTGAAAAGGGGCATAGGATAGATTTTGATTTACGAAACAGAGTCTATGTTGCCTAGGCTGGCCTTGAATTCTTCAGTTCAAAGTCATCCTCCTGCCTTAACCTCCCAAGCAGCTCACTTTACTGTGGGCTCACTTTACTGTGCCCAGCTAGGACAAGTCTTTCAGGCTTGCCTGTGGCAGAGGTTTTGCACCTTCTTGTCTGTACTTGAATACTGAGGACTCACAGCTTGGGGAGGGACAGGGCATTTTGCTTTGATCTTTTTTTATTTTTTAATTAAAAAAAATTTTTTTTGCATTTTGCTTTGAAAAGTTACCTCCTTCCCAAGAAGCATCCCATAAATGCTTTTAGACTGAAAGGTGAGAACAGATACTAGGGCCGAAGGAACAGCAAAGGAATTATTCTCTCAGGATGCCATGGGTTTAAAGATTAACTGTTGAGCCGGGCGTGGTGGCGCACGCCTTTAATCCTAGCACTTGGGAGGCAGAGGCAGGCAGATCTTTGTGAGTTCAAGGCCAGCCTGGTCTACAGAGTGAGTTCCAGGACAGCTGGGGCTACAGGGAGACCCTGTCTCAAAAAGACAAAAAATAAAATAAAATAAAATAAAAAAATAAAGATTAACTGTTGAGCCAGGTGTGGTGGCATGCCCCTTTAATTTCAGCACTTGGGAGGCAGAGACAGGCTAATCTCCGTGAGTTCAATGCCAGCCTGGTCTACAAAGTAAACTCCAGGGTAGCCTGGGGCTACAGGATGACCCTGCCTCGAAAAAACAAAATAATAATAACAAATAAAATAAATTAAAAAATAAACTGTTGTTCATTGGGCATGGTGGTGCACATGTTTAATCCCAGCCCTCAGGAGGCAGAGGCAGGCAGATCTCTGTGAGATAGAAGCCAGTCTGGTCTACATAGTGACTTCCAGGCAGGCTAGGACTAAGGAGACCCTGAAAAAAAAGACAAGCAAACAAAAGAAAACAACAGGGACTGGAGAGACGGATCAGCAGTTAAGAGCGCCGACCGCTCTTGCAGAGGACCCGGGTTCGAGCCCCAGCACCCACATGGCGGCTGAGAACCGTCTGTAACTCCAGTTATAGGGGAATCCGACTCCCTCTTCTGACCTCTGAGGCATTGCACGACACGGGTGCACAAACCTACATGCAGACAGTATACTCATACACATAAAAAATAAAAAAAAAAAGAAAATAACAACAAAAAATACCAACGAAACAAACAAGAACATACAAAAGACCCTGTTGCATCTCTCTGGAGACATTTGAGGAACATTTGATGGGAGGAACAGAACCCGGGTCAGCAATGTGGTACAATTCAAAGAGGACAGAGATTAAGAGACTCAGTTCCTGTCACAACTGCCACAAGGTACCTGGGGAACTAAAGGGTGGGAGGTTAACTGGTTGAGAAGACCAGTGGTCTGTAGTCTCATCCCCAAGGTTTCTTCCAGATTCATTGCCAGGCAAGCTCACAGAATTTCAGGGCTTTGATTGAAAAGGGTTTGCAAGAAATTATGCAGACACTCCTCCGATCCTCCCACTCCTTGGAGACAAGATTTTCTTCTCGGAAGGACTACATGCTGACTCACTGATTCACTGCAGCGTAGTAGACGGAGGTGGGATGTGAGGGCTAGCAGGATCGGGTTCTGGGTGCCTACTCTGCTACAAGCAAACACTACAACCAGAGAGCACTCGGGCAGGTTAGGGCAAGGTTGTACCGTGGCTTGAAGGCCGGAAGATGCCTGAAGCACATGTAGGCTAAAACTAGCAGCTGTAGGTCAAAGAGAAGAACCAGGTGAAGTCCTTCCATAGGGTCAGGAGGTATGTGGGAGAGGGAATCACTGCCTACTCCCTGTCAGGGATTGTGTATGTGAAACTTGTGTCCTTGTTACACAGTACTGTGTGCCTTCAGGGCTGCACACACGTGAAATACTGTAACCTGACTGGATCCCAGGACACAGAATCAGGGGCTTGGAATTCCACAAACCAGTCCTGCCTTCACCTCCTGAGGCCACGCCTCTTTCCAGGTATGTGAATGGACATATGAACGCAGCAAATGGACATGTCAAGAATGATACTGCCTGCCTGGCACACAGGACTCTCCAGAGGTGCTCTACCCGCCTGTGCCCTGCTCCCTCTCTTGGTAGTTCCTATCCACTTCAGCAAAGCCTCACGGATTACATGTCTCAGACATCTATCAAAGCTCCCTTCTTCTTAAACATTTTAATTACATTTATTTATATGTGTATGTATGTGGGTATATGGAACCACAGTGCATACACGATCAGAGGATAACATGGGAGTTTCTACCATGTGGGTTTGGGAGTTTGAACTCAGAATAAGTTTTGGGGATATTGCCTTTATCTGCTGAGCTATTCTGGCCCCCAATTCCTTTTAATATTCATTTTCAAACACACACACACACACACACACACACACACACCCCTCCCAGAGCTAGGGATGGAATGCAGTGACCTACATGTAGTATGTGCTCTATCACTGAGATGAACCTCCATCCCTCTGTGAGCATCCATCACAGCATAGCCAGTCATCCATATCCACCTTTACATCCTTGGACTTACAGAAGTGACAGAAAATATATGGAAAAAATGTTAATCTATACTGAAGTTATACAGACTTCTTCCCCTTATTATTTATTATTCCCTAGATTATACAGTGCTTTAAATTTATTACATCATCATCATCATTATCATCATTATTCATGTGTGTGCATGTGTTACAGCATGAGTGTGGAGGTCAGAGGACAACCATTAGGAGTCAGTGCTCTCCTCCACAGAGGGTTCGGGGAATTGAAGTCCAGATTGTCAGGCTGCATGGCAAGCACTTTTACCTGCTGAGCCACGTAATACTTAAAGTACCCTGTACTAGTTATCCTGAGTAACCTAGAGATGATTTAAAGTATAGAGGGGCAGCTGGGCGTGGTGGCGCACGCCTTTAATCCTAGCACTTGGGAGGCAGAGGCAGGCAGATCTTTGTGAATTCAAGGCCAGCCTGGTCTACAAAGCGAGTTCCAGGACAGCTGGAGCTACAGGGAGACCCTGTCTCAAAAAGACAAAAAAAAGGGGCTGGAGAGATGGCCTAGCGGTTAAGAGCACCGACTGCTCTTGCAGAGGACCTGGGTTTGATTCCCAACACCCACATGGCGGCTAAGAACCATCTGTAACTCCAATTCCAGGAGAACTCCAGTTCCAGGGGAATCCGACACCCTCTTCTGACCTCTGTGGCATTGCACGACACGGGTGCACAGACCTACATGCAGCAGTACACTCGTACACATACAAAAATAAATAAAATAAAAAAATAAAAAATAAAGGTGTGCACTCACCATGCCTGGATCATAACACTTAATTTAAAACAACAGCAACAAAAAAAAGAAAAAAAAGTATAGGGGGGCAATAAGCAGAGTGAAGAGACAACTTACTGAACAGGAAAATGTCTGCCAAGTATATTAATATCCTGAATATATAAGGAACTCAAAAAGTTAAACACACACACAAAAAAACCAAGCCAATTAAAAAGTGGGCTAATGAACTGAAAAGAAAAATCTCAAAAGAAATATGGCTAGGTATATTTACACCCAGCATTCAGAAGGCAAAGGCAGGTGTAGACCAAGCCTGGTCTATACAGGGAGTTCCAAATCAGCTGGAACCAAACCAAACCACCACCACCACCACAATCACAATCCAAAACAAAAGCAAACAACCAATAATTATCTGAAAGTGTTCAATACGCTTAGCTCTTAGGAAAATGAACATTCAAATAACTACCCTGAGATTCTACCTTACTCCAGTCAAAATGACTATCACCAAGAAAACAAACAAAAGCTGCTGAGGATATGGGACTCCTGTACACTGTTGGTGGGAGTGTAAAGTGGTGTAGCTACTGTGAAAATCGGCATGTAGTGGTTCCTTCAAAGACTAAAGCTAGGGCCCAGGGACATGCCTCTGTGGGTAAAGTGCTTTCTGTGCAACATGGAGACCTGAGTTTGGATCCCTAGGACCCACATAAAAGCTGAGTGTGGCAGTGGGCATCTGTAACTCCAGTGCTGTTGGGGATGGATAGGGAGATCCTGGGGGGTTGTATTTGGCAAACCAGCCAAATTGTGAGCCTCCAGGATCAGTGAGAGACCCTGTCCTCTCCCTCCCAAAATAAGGTGGATGGCTGGGGAGATGGCTCAGAGGTTAAGAACAGTGACAGCTTTTGCAGAGAACCTGGGTTTGAATCCCAGCGCCCACCTGGCAGCTAACAATTGTTAGCCGCCACTCAAGTTTCAGAGGATCTGACGTCCTCGTCTGACCTCCAGGCATTACACGACACAGGTGAACTCACATGCATGCAGCCAATACACTCATAAAATTAAAAAAAAAAATGTGGAGAGGGGGCTGGAGAGATGGCCTAGCGGTTAAGAGTGTCGACTGCTCTTGCAGAGGACCTGGGTTCATTCCCCAGCACCCTCATGGCAGCTGAGAACTGTCTTTAACTCCAGTTCCAGGGGAATCCAATGCCCTCTCTGACCTCCGCGGCATTGCACGACACGGGTGCACCAACCTACATGCAGACAGCACACTCATACATATAAAATAAAAATAATAAATGAAAAAAAAGCTTAAAAAAAAAAGAAAGCAGAAAGGAGTCTATGAGAAGAGGAAGAGATCTTTTTTTTTTCTTCACAGATTTATTTTATGTGTATGAGTGTTTACCTGCAAGTATATGCACTAAGTGAGTGCTGGTAACCAAACCTGGGCTCTCTTCAAAAGCAAGTGCCGCCGCCGGGTGTGGTGGCGCACGCCTTTAATCCTAACACTTGGGAGGCAGAGGCAGGAGGACCTTTGTGAGTTCAAGGCCAGCCTGGTCTATAGAGTGAGTTCCAGGACAGCTGGGGCTATAAGGAGACCCAGGGTTTTTTTGTTTTTGTTTTTGTTTTTGTTTTGGTCTTTTTAAGACAGGGTCTCCCTGTAGCCCCAGCTGTCCTGGAACTCTGTAGACCAGGCTGGCCTTGAACTCACAAAGATCCGCCTGCCTCTGCCTCCCAAGTGCTAGGATTAAAAGTGTGCGCCACCATACCCAGCTAGAATGTATTTTCTTTGTACAGGCTCAATCTCTCTCTGTCTGTCTCTCTCTCTGTCTCTCTCTTAGAGAGAGACAGAGAGAGACAGAGAGACAGAGAGACAGAGTTCCAGGACAGCTGGGGCTACAGGGAGACCCTGTCTCAAAAAGAGACTTTGTAAAACTTTAAAGAAAGGGTCTAAATTCACTTTAACAATAGCATGTGAAAAGGTTAAAAGCAAATAAAACAATGTGACATATATAGGGCTTGGCTGATGGCTCAGTAGGTGAAGTGTTTGGCACACAGGCATGAGCACCCAAGTTTGGATCCTCAGAACCCGTGTAAAAGCCAGACATGGTAGCACTTATCCGCAATGTTACAGCAAGATAGGAGGCATTGGAGAAAGAGAATCCTTGGCAGCCTATGAGCCAGCTAGTCTGGCATGTGCAGGAGCAAACAAGAAACCCTTTCTCAAGCAAGGTTGAAGGCAAGGTTGTTTTGTGACTCCATGCATGTACCATGGTATGTGTGTGCCTGCACTCACATACATGCACACATACATACACGAAGGATTTTTGAAAATGACATATATATGAAAATATCATAAGTAAGCCCATTACATTATATGCTAATTTAAATAATGAGGTAAATAAATTAGAAAAGAAAGTATACAAGAGGCAGTCCGAAGGTGTTAGGTGAGTTCTGTACCATTTTACTTAAGGGACTTGTGCATCTGTGGATTTTGGAATCCTTGGAATTCCTGGAACCAATCTGGATCCAGAGGGATGAGTTTCCCTGGCACTTCCAGGCCCTGCCTCTCAGGCCTGGGCAGCAGTTGTCCCCTCAGAGGCCCTTGTCTGAGGCCATTCTCTGTCATTTTCTGCTATCATGGTCTGTTCACCTTGCTGGCAGACTCTGCACCCTTAGTAGTTACCAAAACAGGGGACTCTGCCACAGTCCTTCTTCTCCTTCATATGTCTCTCCTGTGTGCATGTGAGGACCCTTGCTGTGCACACCCACTTCTTTGACATCACTGACACACCCAACTCATACAATAAAGCCCACATCAGAAGGCACAATGAGAAGGGCTAGAAACTGGAGGTTTAGCAACTGCCTCCAGGAAACTCCTAGCCTAACAAGTCAGCAAGTAAGTATGCATCAGAGCAGTCACAGAAGGGCTGTGTTCATGTGTGAACGTGGGGCTTGAGAATGGCGAAACCACGTTATCTCTAGTTAACAGGTGCAACAGACAGACTGGTCACTAATTGTCACAGCTCCCTAAGAGCTGGGCTGGAAATTAAACCCAGATCCTCTTGGTCTCAAGCCTATTGCTCATCTCCTCACTTCCAAGGCATGGATATCCATAGCTGTACACCTGACGGTGGGTTTCTGATCTAATGTTGTTATAACAAAATACCCGAGAGTAGGTCATTTATAAAGAAGCTTAAGCTGGGCATGGTACACCTATAATTCCAACACTTGGGAGGCTGAGTTAGGAAGATTGTTGCAAATGTGAGGCCAGCATGATCTATATAGATTTTCTTGCTTGTTTTTTGGTCTTTTTGAGACAGGGTCTCCTTACAACTCCAGTTGGCCTGTAACTCATTATGTAGACCAGGCTGGCCTTGAACTCAGAGATCCACCTGCCTCTGCCTCCCAAGTGCTGGGATTAAAGGTGTTCGCTACCACATCTGGCCCTACATAGAGTTTTCTAGGGCAACCAGGACTATATACTATACAGTGAGACCCTGCCTAATGGCTCAGCGGTGAAGAGGGCTTAATGTTCTTCCAGAGGACTGGGGGGTTTGGCTCCCATACTTACATGGTGACCTAACAACTGCATGCAACCCCAGTTCCAGGGAATCCAATGCCTTCTGGCTTCTGTGTCTACATGATGCACATAGACACATGCAGGCACAGATACACACAAATAAAATCTTTTTTAAAACAAAGCAAATAGAGGGGCTGGAGAGATGGTTCAGAGGTTAAGAGCGCCAACTGCTCTTGCAGAGTTCGATTCCCAGCACCCACATGGTGGCTAAGAACCACCTTTAAGCTGGGCGTGGTGGTACATGCCTTTAATACCAGCACTTGGGAGGCAGAGGCAGGTAGATCTCTGTGAGTTCAAGGCCAGCCTGGTCTACAGATCTTTGTGAGTTCCAGGCCAGCTGGAGCTATAAGGAGACCCTGTCTCAAAAGCAAAAAAACAAACAAAAAAAGCAAATAAAAACACGAGCAAACAAATAAAAAGCTTCTTGGCTCATAGTTCTGGAGACTGGAAGTCCTAGAGCCCAGCACTGGCATCTGCTGAAGGCTTCTGGTTCATGTCTTCCTTCCACTTTTTTTTTTTTTTTGGTCTTTTCGAGACAGGGTCTTCCCTGTAGCCCCAGCTGTCCCGGAACTCTCTCTGTAGACCAGGCCGGCCTTGAACTCCCGAGTGCTAGGATTAAAGGCATGAGCCACCACGCCTGGCTTCCTTCCTCTTCCTATAAGGCACTGGGGCCTAACGTGGGGCCTGATCATCATGGTCTGATCTAGCCCTACTGCCTCCCCAAGCCTCCACCAACCAAATACCAAATAGTACAAACGTGAATTTTGGAATTCCCTCTCCCTCATCCTTTAATTTTTTTTATTTTATTATTTTATGTGTATGAATGTACTGTCTGCATGTAGGTTTGTGCATCCATGTCATACAATGCCTCAGAGGTCAGAAGAGGGTGTCGTCTTCCCCTAGAACTGGAGTTAGTCGGTTCTCAGCTGTCATGTGGGTGCTGGGGATCAAACCCGGGTCCTCTGCAAGAGCAGTCAGCACTCTTAACTGCTAGGCCATCTATCCAGGCCTCATCCTTTAATTTTTAAAAATGTTTTTAGCCGGGCATGGTGGCGCACACCTTTAATCCTAGCACTTGGGAGGCAGAGACAGATGGATCTTTGTGAGTTCAAGGCCAGCCTGGTCTACAAGGTGAGTTCCAGGACAGCTGGGGCTACAGGGAGACCCTGTCTCGAAAAGACCAAAAAAAAAAATGTTTTTATTATTTTATTATTATTTGGTCTTTTTGAGACAGGGTCTTCTTTTAGTCCCAGCTGCCCAGGAGCTCACTATGTAAACCAGGCTATATAAACAGAGATCCATCTGTCTCTGCCTCCCAAGTGCTGGGATTAAAGGCGTGCGTCACCATGCCCGGCATATTTTTTTTTATGTGTATGAATGTATTATCCATGTTAGGTCCAAGTTTCCCAGAATTCCAAGGGATACACAGATGTCCACTTCCTCCAAAGGCTGCCAATCTTATAACCTCTTCCCCTTTACCTGAGGTCCTGCCCAGGGGCTATAAAAGAGTATATTTCGCACAACACGGGTGCACAAACCTAATGCAGACAGTACACTCATACACATACAAAAATAAATAAAATAAAAGAATATTAAAAAAATTTTTAAATAAAAAATAAAAGTATATTTCAGTTGCCATCTTGCTTGCTGGCTGCCTGGATGCCCACCAGGTGCCCACAGCTGCCATGCCCTGGCAATTTCTGAAGTAAATATGTTCCCAGAGTGACTAAGCCTCAAGTACCTGTCTTTTTAATTTTTTAATTTTTAATTTATTATTTTTTACATGTATGAGTGTACTGTCTGCTTGTAGGTTGGTGCACCTGTGTCGTGCAGTGCCATGGAGGTCAGAAGATGGCATCAAATTCCCCTGGAACCGGAGTCAACAATGGTTCTTAGCCGCCATGTGGGTGCTGGGAATTGAACCCGGGTCCTCTGCAAGAGCAGTTGGTGCTCTTAACCACTGAGCCATCTCTCCAGCTCCATGTGCCTGTCTTTTATCTGGGGTTTGCACCATTATAGATCTAACGATCTACATGTATGTAAGTGCAATACTCAAGGAGGTCAAAGGAAGGCATCAGATCCCCTTGGAACTAGAGTTACAAAGGGTTGTTAGCTCCCATGTAGGTGCTGGAAATCTGCAAGAGCAGCCAGTGCTTTTAACCACTGAGGCATCTCTCCGGCCCCTCATTTTTTTTTTTTTTAATATTTATTTATTTATTTGAATGAGTACATGCTGTGGAGGTCAGAAGAGGGTCTCGAATTCCCCTGGAACTGGAGTTCTCTTGGAACTGGAGTTACAGACGGTTCTCAGCCGCCATGTGGGTGCTGGGGATCGAACCCAGGTCCTCTGCAAGAGCAGTCGGTGCTCTTAACCGCTAGGCCATCTCTCCAGCCCCCATTTTTTCTTTTTTTTTTGCAATGAATGTGTGTGTGTGTGTGTGTGTGGTATGCATGTATTTGTATGCATTCTCGTGTGTGCATGCATGTACATGTGGAGCCCAAGTTTGACACTGGGAATCTTCCTCCATCACTCACCACCTTTTATATTGAGGCAGATCTCCTGTTGAATCCAGGGAGCTGTTTTGGCTTGCCTGCCTTGTAAGCTGGTTCCGGAGATCCCCATTCTGCATGCCCTGCCCCTACCTGGCTTCGAGGTGGCTCTGGGGATCTGAACTACAGGACTCACTTGTTTGTCCAGCAAGTGCTTTATCAGCTGAGCCGTCTCTCTAGCCCTGATTAATTTTTGAGGGAATAAAAAAAAGCAAACAAAACAAAAACCAAGGAGGAACTCGTGATCCTCCCACCTCAGTTTTGCAAATGCTAGGATCACAAACACACAGCTCCATTTCCAGTCTAGGGTTAAGCTTCTAATACATGAAATTTTAGTGGGGACACTTTCAGACCACAGCAATGTCTTTCTGAATAATGAGTTTCCTGAGCTCTGCAGCAGGGATGAGGGGGGAGGTGGGCAAGTTTTAGGACAGGCTGGCCAGCTGGCTGACAGTGAGAGAGAGAACTGCATTAGACTCCAGAATGTTCAGGATCAGGAACAAACTCAGGGGCAGGAGAGCCTCAGGACCAGCTCTGACAAGCAGCAAGTGACCCAGAATTCCAATTCATCATTGCCCTCTGCCAGCTCATTCTCTGGCCTCTGAGTCATCTCTGTAATAGGGCAAAATGGGGAGAAGGGCAACAGGGAGCTTCGCATGCTGGATAACCAAGGACCACGAATGGCCAACAGTTCTTGAGCCCAAACCATCACTGATGAGACTGGCATGGTAGACGGTGAAGCTGTCCATCTGGGTAAAGGAGAACTTGGGAGCAGAGAATTATTTACTGTCTTCTCAGTAGTACATTCTTTTTTTTTTTTTTTTTAAATGTGTATGAATGTACTGTCTGCATGTAGGTTTGTGCACCCATGTTGTGCAATGCTGCGGAGGTCAGAAGGTGTCAGATTGCCCTGGAACTGGAGTTAAAGACAGTTCTTAGCTGCCATGTGGGTGCTGGGAATCTAACCCAAGTACTCTGCAAGAGCAGTCGGTGCTCTTAACTGCTGAGCCATCTCTCCAGCCCAAAGTAGTACATTCTTTTACATACAGCTGTCTTTTGGGTTTATGTTTGAGACAGTGTTTTATCATGTGTTCCAAGTTAGCCTTGAACTCACTATTTCTCCTAATGTGGCCTAAGCCTCCTAACAATCCCCCTGCCTCCCAAGTTCTGGGGTTACAGGTGCATGCCACTATGTCCAGCCTTAATTCTCCAGCTGTTCTGGGAGATAGCTTCTGGAGACTGACGGTAAGGAGCAATAGTTTCTTTAAGGAAGCAAAAAAAAAGAACATTTTTTAGGCCTGCTCCATGACAAGGATCAACCATGTCAACCACTGTGCTTTCACACATATTAACAAACCTAGTCCCTCAAAAGCTTGACAAGTAGCATCAACAGCTGCTGCATCTTAGGAATTCCAAATGAATTCAGCTTGGGACAGTATATGTGAAAGATTTGAAGTGGTAGTTTCTGCAACATTCTAGCAACTGCACAACTGCTGGGGTAGCTGTCAAAACAAACCCAATGAGGGTGTGCAGGGCCATGTGGACCACACTAAATGTTTTGTTTTATTGTCTGTGAAGTGAACCCAGAGCCTAGTTCCTACTACAAAAACTACATCTTTAGCCTCATATTGAAGATTTTTTCAAGTTCAAGTAATCAGAGAATTCTAAGTAAGTGGTGGGCATAACTGGAGTGGGTTTTTTTGTCTGATGTTTTGTTTTTCGGGCGGCAGGGGCAGGGGCAGGGTCTCACTAGACCAGGCTGGCTTTGAATTAACAGAGATCTGCCTGCCTCTGCTTCTCAAGTGCTGGGATTAAAGGTGTGCACCATCACACAAGGCTGGTTTTTTTGTTTGGTTTTTGAGACAGGGTCTCCCTTTAGTCCCAAGTGGCCTGCAGCTCACTATGTAGACCAGGCTGGCCTTGAACTCACAGATCTCCGCCTGCCTCTGCCTCTGCCTCCCAGAGTGCTGGGATTAAAGGCGTGCGCCACCACACCTGGTCTAAGACATTCATGTGTGTGCTGGGAATCCAGGTCCTCTGCAAGAGCAGTCAGTGCTCTTAACTGCTGAGCCATCTCTCCAGTCCCTGTTTGATTTTTTAAATTTTTTTTTTTTCCGAGCTAGCCCTGGCTGACTCGGAACATACCTAAGCAGGCTGCCTGATCCTCCTGCCTCAGCCTTTGGAGTTCTGGGATTATAAACCACTTTACTCTGCTTGAAGTGGCTTAAAAAAAAAAACTTGCTGGGGGGCTGGAGAGATGGCCTAGCGGTTAAGAGCGCCGACCACTCTTACAGAGGACCTGGGTTCGATCCCAGCACCCACATGGCGGCCGAGAACCATCTGAAACTCCAATTCCAGGAGAACTCCAGTTCCAGGGGAATCCAACACCCTCTTCTGACCTCCGCGGCATTGCACGACACGGGTGCACAGACCTGCATGCAGACAGTACATTAATACACATACAGAAATAAATAAAATTAAAAAAAAATACTTAAGAGCCAGGCGTGGTGGTGCACGCCTTTAATCCTAGCACTTGGGAGGCAGAGGCAGGCGGATCTTTGTGAGTTCAAGGCCAGCCTGGGCTACAGAGTGAGTTCCAGGACAGCTGGGGCTACAGGGAGACCCTGTC
>VZQC01013203.1:864791-875787 GCA_009823505.1 Rhizomys pruinosus | reverse complement strand
AAAAAAAAAAAAAAAAAAAAAAAAAACCTTAAAAAACAAAAACTTGCTGGGGCGTGGTAGCTCATGCCTTTAATTCCAGCACTTGGGAGGCAGAGGCAGGTCTACATATAGGGTTTCAGGACAGCTGGACCTGCAGCGAGACTCTGTCTCAAAAAGACCACCACCACCACCACCAACAACAACAAACAAAACCCCAAAGCAACTCCAACTGTGTAGCAGAGAATGGTGTGGCAAGAAGCAGAGACTAATTAGGCTTTGACAGGGGTTTAAGTTAAAAGAAAGACAAGAGGGCTGGGCCTGGAGTTGTAGTACAGGGCTGCGTGGAGATGGATGGACTTTTAAGCCAACAAGAAGATAAGCCAACAGGGTATGCGATTAACTCTAGTGGATGAAGAGTAGCCGTAACTGCCATGTTCTCCCGTCTGGTCTGCAGCTCTTACCCTCCCTGAGCAGTCAGGGCCAGAGAGGCTGAGGCTCATCCTATAAAACATCAGGGTGTAACCCAAGACTATCTTAACAGCTTTCCTGTCTGTCAGAAAGCCATGAAGCCTGTGCCTCAGAGCCGGGTGCATCCACTTGGCAAGGTTTACCTCTGACAGCACAAGCCTGTAACTTCCTACTGTGTTGTACTATCTACTCACTAGTCCCACCCAGAAGTATTTCTGTTCCTGTCAAAAGGCTATGAAAAGAAATTTACCACTCGACTCACAGCTAGACATGAGGTCAGTGTGTCCTAAACCCTTCTTGCCCCCTGTGGTGACCTCTGTTGACCTGACATAACTGTCTAGCCAGGGTGAGACTTGCTAGCAACAAGGCTAGAGACAAACATGCTTCACGTGGAGCTTTATTTGCTTTTGATATGTACAATATGTACAGTTGGTACAAGCCTATGGTACACTATTTCACAGAATTATCTTACACACTGTGCACATTCTTGGGCAGGAAGTGGCAGATTCTGTTCGGATTATTCCACAGCTGGTGGAGGAAAAGGATCCTAACAGGAGCTGCCTCCTCTTCAAGGACATTCATGGGAGCTGCCTACCCTTGCAGACACTGATGCCGCCCACAAAAAATCTGTGCTTTCCACCTGCTTGGGGCACATGACGGCAGGAACTGGGTGGCAGGGGCAGCAGTGGCTGGTTCCTGGCTTTCTCAAGAATACTTGTGCAAAGGCCCCCAAGCAGCCGTGACCCACTCATCAACAGTGGCGACCTGAGCCTGACTGGAAGCCCAGCACATGCACCACCTCCATAGCAGGGCAGCCTGGCTTCATGGGGCGCTGGCATGCATCTTCTCCAGGCAGCTTGTCCAGAACATGACTAGCCGGTTGTCACGGTTGATGCAGAAGTCCGTGAAGTCCTTCAGCAGCCGATCGGCAAACTTTTCATCCCCTGTGGCACTGGAGCGCCATGTCTTGGTCAGCATGGTGTTGTAGGCCCAGTTGTAACCAACTCGTTCCTCACAGAACATGTTCTGGTTGGTAGAGCTGGTAGAGTTCCGCCGACGCCTCTGTTGCCCTGAAAACTTGCGCTTGGAGTAAGGCAGCTGAAGAAACACTGTCCCTGAAGGGAAAGGCAGGCCTATGTGGCAGCCACTGGCAGGACGCCTGTAGTTGGCCCAGGCGAGGGACCCTGCACCCGCCCAATTTTTTGCCCACATTCCTCACCTGTAACATGGATGTACTGAGGCTTGTTCTCGGCAGGGAAGTTAAAAGCAGAGGCAGAATATTTATCCTGTACAAACCCAAACCTATGGGAAGGACAGAAAAACACCCTGGTCATGGTCTTATCAGCTAAGGAAATGGGAGAGGGTGTGGCTAAGACTCTAGCAGTTGCAATGCACTGGTATGGGAAGGTCTCTCCAAGCAGAGCATGCAGGCTGCTTAGTTTGTCCTCACCTCTTCCTAACACCTCCATTCCCAACTCCAAGGCCCCCCAGCTTTCCCACTTATGGTCCACCATGTTGCTCCAGTGAATGCTGCAGCCTTTACGTAGCCTTCGTCCCTGCTCTGTACACCCTCCCTTCTCCACACCCCCCAGCTCCATTTCCCAGGAGCCCTCTCCATGCTTGCCGCCCCTCAACCTTCACTCTGCCTCTTCATCATCTTCACTGTCTTCGCTGGCTACTCACCAACCAGCCCACATCTGCTCCTTGTCTTGTTTCCCCGTCACATCTCTTCCTCCTCCCCCACTGCTGTCATGCTAAACATGTAGAAGCTTCTCCAGAGAGGCCTGCACTGCACAGAACCAAGCATCCTAACTCAAACTCTTTCCCTAAAGGTGAGGAACAGCAACTGGACTCTCTGCTGAGCTGCACTCTGGGAATGAGAGGAAGTCATTTTTCATCTATGACTTATTCTGTTCCACTTTCTTATCTATAGCCTTTTCTATTCCTGGTCTTTCTATTTCCATAAAGTACATTTATTATAGCTCTACCTGCTAAAAGCTGTAAAGGACGTGCTAACAGATGTAGCTTCTGCCCTCTAAGTCTGAGGGGTTTATGTAATGAAGGCAGTGATGTAGGAGGTAAACTATCTTTCTTGGACTGAGCTCCTTGGGGAAGGGCTATGTTGTAGTCTCCAAGCTGCCAGCTCTACAACTGGCATCCCTGTATATACCAAAGAACATGTGAAATGAAGTATGCAAATTCAATGATAGGCTACTGTGCATTGCCAGCTACCTCATCCATAGAGCACTTCTGGATTTGCCTATCCTTCTTCCTATTTTCCAATCAATGTTTTTCACTGATTTACTTAGCAATGATAAGCCCAAGCAGAGACTTCTTGCCTTATTTCTTCTTTAGGTCACCAGAAAAGACCTATTTATTTACTTATTTTTGAGACAAGAATCTCAGGTATCCCAGGCTGGCCTCAAACTCAATGTAGCTGAGGATGACTCTGAACTCCTGAGCTTCCTGCCTCTGCCTTCTGAGTGCCTGGATTACAGGTATACACTATCACACTCAGTTTTGTGTGATGCTAAGGATCAAAGTCAGGGCTCAGTCCATGCTAGATAAGCATGCCATCAGCTGAGTGCTGGGATTACAGGTGCACACCACCACTCTCAGTTTTGTGTGACGCCAAGGATCAAACTCAGGGCTCAGTCCAGGCTAGGTAAGCATGCTATTAGCTGAGTCACACCCCAAGCCCAAGACCTTCTTTTTATTTTATTTTATTTTATTTTATTTTATTTTATTTATTTATTTATTTATTTATTTATTTTGGTCTTTTTGAGACAGGGTCTCCCTGTAGCCTCAGCTGTCCTGGAACTCACTCTGTAGACCAGGAAGGCCTTGAACTCACAAAGATCTGCCTGCCTCTGCCTCCCAAGTGCTAGGATTAAAGGCGTGCGCCACCACGCTCGGCAATTTATTTAAAAAATATTTATGTTTATGCTTGCTTGGCCCATGGAGGCCCGAAGAGCACATTGGATCCCTTGGAGCTAGAGTTACAGGAAGTTGTGAGCTGCCCAATTTGGGTGCTAGGAAACAAACCTAGGTTCTTTGCAAGAGTAGCAAGTGCTCTTAGCTGCTAAGCCATCTAACCCACACCTTTATTTTACTTTTTTCTTTGTTGTATTTTTGAGACAGGGTCTCCCTGTAGCCCCAGCTGTCCTGGAACTCACTCTGTAGACCACGCTGGCCTTGAACTCACAAAGATCTGCCTGCCTCTGCCTCCCGAATGCTAGGATTAAAGACATGCACCACCACGCCTGGCTAGACGGGGTCTTCTTGTAGCCCCAACTGGCCTTGTACTCACTATGTAGACCAGTCTGGCCTTGAACTCACAAAGATCCACCTGCCTCTGCCTCTCAAGTGTGGAATTGAAGGTGTGTGCCACCTGGCCCCCAAAACCTTTATTTTTTTAAAGAAAAACAGCATTTAAGCCAGGTGTGGTGCCACACACCTTTAATTCCAGCACCTGGGAGGTAGAGGCAGGTAGATCTCTATGAGTTCAAGCCCAGTCTGGTCCACAGAGTGAGTTCCAGGCCAGCTGGGGCTATAGGGAGACCCCGTCTCAAAACCACCAAAAACCACCCCCCCAAAACAACAAACAAATCAAATAAAAAATAGCTACTTCGTTTGTCCACACGGGGCAAGCCAGGATCCCAGTCAAGGAAGGAGCTCTCAGAAGAGCAGAAGAGGATGTGCTGATCTTACTCCAGTTACCCCAGATTAAGTTCAAGGAGGAGCTGGAGTCTCTGCAGAGGGGCATGGGAATATGGGCAGTTTTCTAATTTTTTTTTCCTGAGATGGGCCTTTTGGGGTGGGCTAAGTGTCATTTTAGAGTTACTCTATGCAAAAGCTACACATATGGCCCGGGATGCAGCTCAGTGGAAGAGTGCTTGCCTAACCCAAGGCCCTTGGCTCAATACCTAGCATCAGAAAACAGCAGCAACAACAATAACAAAGTTACAAGGAGCTGGGTATGGTCGCACATGCCTTTAATCCCAGTATTTAGGAGACAGAATCTGAGGTCAGTACATAGTAAGTTTCAGGACAATCAGGGCTACAGGGAGACTGTCTCAAGAAAAAAAAGCTACAAGTAAAACCAAGCACTCTTGACAAGGAAACAAGAATGGCAAAAATGCAAACGTTTGTACTCCAGGGGTCTACAAACCAGTATAGATGGACGACATTTAAAAGAAAAAAGAAGAGGAATTTACAGGAACTTAAAGCCTGGTGTGGTGGCATAGTTTATAATCCCAGCATTCAGGAGGTCAAAGCAGGAGATGGAATTTTCCTTAGGCAGCCTGGGCCATAAAGGGGGGGGGGGGGAGAAGAATTAAATGGAGAAGTAGAGGAAGAAGGGAAGGAGAAGATAACTAGAAGAAGTGGGGAGGGGGAATTATTCAGGAAGGACCAGAGTCCCCAGTAGGGGGTCTAACAGGTATACAGATGGGAGCTTGGGCAGAAGGTGATACATAGCAAAGTCTGCTGCAGTGACACATGGGGGTAGCTTTCAATGCCCAAGAGGAAATCAGAGGACAGAAAAGCGGGCTGAAGAGGAAAGGGCACCAGTTTAGAGACCAGGACCAGGACCTGGGCTGAGGAGGACAAGGACTGTGAAGAAACGAAGCAGGCTTGGCAAGTAAAGGTGACATCCAGTGAGGTGTAAGGACTGTCCAAGGAGGGAGAGGCAAACGGGAAAGGAATGCCTACCAGCACGTCAGCAAGGTGGGGTCTTCCACCTCTTAAAGATTCAACAACTGAGCCCAACAGCCCCATGGAGGTGAGAAAGTGAAAACTGAGCTCTAGGACTTGCCATGGGACTGCTAAGGTTTCTCAGCAATGTGAGTGGAGATGGGGTGGACCAGGCTTGTCTACTTCCCATAGCAAGGCCCTAAACACTGACTACTGTGCTCTCTCCCTTCTGTCTGCCCCAAGTCTGCATTTCTTTCAAAATATTTTATTTATTATTATTTTATGTATATGAACAAAGTGTCATGCAATGCTTGAAGTCAGAAGAGGGTGTCGGATCCCCTGGAACTGGAGTTACAGATGGCTGCTGGGAACCAAACTTAGGTCTTCTGCAAGAGCAGCCAGTGCTCTTAACTACTGAGCCATCTCTCCAGCTCCTGTACCCCTCTCTCCTTTTCTAAAAGGAAGAAATGAGTTGCTCTTGCAGTCATCCTTTTTTTTTTTTTTTTGAGTATCTGAGCTAGCTCTAGATCTTAGGATGTTTAAGGTAAGACAGATCCAGCTTGGTGAGAAATGCTGAGACCTATGGCCTGTGAATGAAGGATGTGTGCTGGGTGGGGAGTGCACAGTGGTGGTACAGCAGCTGAGGATGCATGAGGAAGATGACAGCAAAGAAGCACAGCAAGCAGAGGGTCACTGAAGCAACTGGATGGGTGGAATCAATGTGTTTATTATACTGGTCTAGGACACAGCTAAGCCCAGGAGCCCAAGAAAGGCTTTTACTAGTGCACAGAGCAGAAGCCAAGAAACATCTACAGACTGACTCATCCACTGGCTTTCTAATAGGAGAAAGGTGCTTGATAAATTTTACAATGTTTCACTTCACCTTGCATCTTTTCCAGCATGGCTGGAGGCTATAGAGAGATCTCTAAGCTCCCCCCTTAACAGAAGAACAAGGCAAATCTTAAAACAAGGCTGGCAAGGCAGTGTTTATCTTGAAAACCAAAGCAGAGTCCCAGTGGTAAAAAAATGCAGATCCATCCCTGGCAGGATGGATCCCTTTCCCCAGGAACAAAGCTGACTGACTGGGTTTCACTGGTAACTGCTTTGGAGATAAATGGTAATGCGGCCCCACTATTCCTTCTTACTAACAGACAAACCTGTGTGCAATGGCTTCCTGGAAAAGGTGCATTCGATCCCAATATGTTTCCGGTTCAAAGCCTGAAAGGAAGAAGGAATAAATGTTAAGATGTGATCACAAAGTCTGTGACTCTCCTGCATCTGGGCTTCTGCACTCTTCATTATTCTTAGCAATCTTGCCCCTTGTACATGTCCTTGGTCTCCACCAAAGTCACACACAGGAAGCTAAGTGTTCCCATAATCCTTCCCCCTAAGTTGTATCAGAGTCTAGAAATGTAATAGGTCCTCAGGAGCCAATGCGAGCAACAGAACTCACTAAGCCTTATCCCAACAACATCCTATACCAAAAGCTGAAGCATATACTAATGCTTTTTTGTTTGTGTTTGTTTTTCAGATGGGGTCTCATGTAGCCCCAGCTGGCCTCACACTCTGTATGCAGCTGAGGATGATCTTGGACTCCTGATCCTTGTGACTCCCACTTATAGACAAACAAAAATAAACCTCAAGTGTATGTTAGCTGCTTCTGAAGACAACAAGTTCATGTTTTTATATCAGCAACCTTCTATTTCCCTTTAAAGACAGGTGATATTACAAGCTCTGTTTTAGGGCTAAAGAAACTGAAGCAAGTGAATATAAAAATGAATCTCTCTTTGCTGGGCATGGTGGCACACGCCTTTAATCCTAGCCCTTGGGAGGCAGAGGCAGGCGATCTTTGTGAGTTCAAGGCCAGCCTGGTCTACAGAGCAAGTTCCAGGACAGCTGGGGCTACAGGGAGACCCTGTTTCAAAAAGACAAACAAACAAACAAACAAACAAATAAATAAAAATAAAAATGAATCTCTGAGAAGTGATCAGCAGGGAAGGAAAGCAGAGCTGGTGAGTGTCCTCCTACATCAGCCATCAGACTGCTGCAGCCTCCTCCTTCCACAGGGAAGGTGTCACACAGTAACAGATAGCCGAGCCACAACTGCTCTCTGGATGGAGGGGCTGGGAATCCTGTTAGCCAGGATTGTATCAATAACCCAAATCCAGAGATGCCTGCAGTGCCTTTGTTATTCTCTTCATAATTAGAACTTTCTTTTTAAGGGGCTAGTGAGGTGGCTCAGGGGTTAAGAGCATTTGCTGTTCTTAAATAAAAGAGCACCCACATGGCAGCTCTGTTATCCTCCTCTGCCTTCACAGGCACTACACAAATACCAGTATACATATTGGAATCGAAACACTTGGACAAAAAAAAAATAATAATAAAAAGAACTTTCTATTTAAAATAGATCTGAGGACTATGGACAAGAGAAAAAATAGACTTTGACTTTAAGAAAACAACACATACAAACTCCACATATTCTGTCAAATTTTAAGATTCTGAATTCACCGGTACAGGAAGTACCAATTACAAAAGGCAGAGAAGCCAGAAAATAAAATTTTAGATTTGGGTCCATATTCCTTTATACTAGGACTCCTTTTCTTCCATTGTCACCATGGTAACCAAACAAAGATGCTGGTTTAGAAGACTAGTTACAGCAGGCAAGGAGAACTATCAGCTCTAAAGCCAGCCCTGCGAGCAATCCTGTACTATTATAAAGAGGACAGTGTCTCTAGATATGAGAGGAGATTGCTGTAGCCCCTCAACATATTAATAACACTACAAAGAGCTGGCTTAAAACACTGAAAGGAACTGGGTGTGGTTGCGCACGCCTTTAATCCTAGCACTTGGGAGGCAGAGGTAGGCAGATCTTTGTGAGTTCAAGGCCAGCCTGGTCTACAGAGTGAGTTCCAGGACAGCTAGGGCTACAGGTGTCTCGAAAACACCAAAAAGAAAAAACAAACAAACAAACAAAAACAACCCACACTGAAAGGAACATAATCATTGCCATTTAAGGACTATGGTCCTCGCTCAGCCATGCTGGGAGGTGAAACAGGAATATGGTCTGTGTAATGGGGACTCTGTAAGCTCTATCCAGCTTAGAATCTCTGGTGCAGAGAAGCTCTGCAGGGGTCAGGTGGCACCCCAGCCATTACTTACAACACTGTGTCCTAAATGTCTCCTAATTTGTAAACAGAGAATATACAGACCTTTGGAAACACAAGGGCAGCCTGTTACATGGAAGACACAAATTCTAAGCTTAGTCCCCCCCATCTGGCAAGCCTTCCTCATCCTCCGGACGGGGTCTCACTGTTTACCACAATGCAAACTTACAAGGGTGTTCAAGAAAATACTTCCCTTACATCAAAGTCCTGTCTTTACGTTTACAATCGTCATATCAGACAGCTCCCGACACATTTGCATCAACACTAGCTAGCGTTTTGTTTTCAAAAATGGCATCTGTGAATGCACAGAAAGCTTTTTAGGAGCTATTTATATATCTACCTGCAGTGAATTCTTGGGGAGAAAGAGCAATGTCCTAAACCTGGCACTCTGGGGTTGAGGGACATTTCAGGATGGTCCTTTTCTGATGGACAACTCTATTTCAAAAGGAAGGGCTTTCATCTGAATGCTACTGTCCTCTTCCAGGCCTCTTCCTGCTCTGCTTTGTCTCCATGAGATCCAGGACTAGAGAGATACCCAGGAGACCCAAGACTCACAGCTGCGGCTTTGTATAATAAGACACTGCTTCCTGTTTTGCTTTTGATAGATTTTGTATGAACTAGCATGTAAAGTTCCCCACACAGTTCAATCTTTGTACCAGATCAGGTTGGCCAGAGCACACAGAAGGCCATGGCAGAGCAGTGTTGATACAGTGCCTGACCCTCTCTCCCCTCCACAGCTCCACTGGCCTGCCATTGGATCTTCCAGAGCTGGGTAAGCAGCTCTAGCCAACCCCATGTTAGGAAAATGGAATCCAAAGCTCAGGAGCATGAAATGATCCAGCCACTAACTGGAAAAACAGGACAAAACCCTGATCTTTTGGTGCCTTGAAGAATGGACTCTTAGCTAGCCTGTGGCTTTTATTGTTCAGGACTGTCTTAGGCATATGTTCATTGTATAAGATGAAGGGTTTCATCATGCTGTTTCATATATCCCCAAAGACCTCTTGTCCCCACCTTCCATTTGTCCTTTTCTTCTTTCCAAATAGTCTATATATCCTTCCACTCTTTTTTTTTTTTGGTCTCCCTGTAGCCTCAGCTGTCCTGGAATTCACTCTGTAGATGAGGCTGGCCTTGAACTCACAAAGATCCGCTTGCCTCTGCCTCCCAAGTGCTAGGATTAAAGGCGTGTGCCACCACGCCCAGCCACTCTTTTTCTTTTTCAATCTAGATTCTATATATGAGAGTGCACAGGGAGGTGTTCTGGGGTGGGGGTCTTCCTCACTGAGACAGACACTCCAGAGGGGAGTAGTTCTTACTGTCGAACAGGTGCTCAGTGCCATCTTTGAGCAAACAGCTGATGTTGAGCGGGATGAAGAGCTGGGCACGCAGGGGATCGCCATATAGGTAACTGGGCAGTGCAAAAGGTCCCTCCAAAACGGGGACTAACAGGAAGCCACAGGAGGTAGCTTTCCGATGCCAGCCTTGGACCTGGTGGGAAGTAGAGAAACAGTGTTATCTCCAAGTTCTTCTGGACAAGAGAAAATACTTCTGGTCTCACAAAGAACACCTGCCAGACTGGCGGCACACATATCAAATTAGCACGTTCATTTATTCATGTTCACTGACTCCAAACCTGTCCTGCTCAGGAGAAAGGGCAGTTTGGCTTCCTAATGAATGCTCAAAAAATTGAGCTGAGCACACAGCTCTTCATGCCCAAGCGTCTGTACTTGGGTTTGTTTGACAAGGAACTGACTTGGGAGAGCTGAGGCCCTTCTTATTCTGTGGGATGTTGGAGGACGGTCACAGGACAAAGGTTAAGTCCTCAAGGCCATCTCACTAAAATCCACACTTTCCATCTGTAACTCCAATAATCATTCCTTTTCTAGTTTTTGAAATTTTTTTCTTAGCATAAAACTGACAGACATTAAAACTAATGGGCTGGGGTGAGATGGCTCCGTGGGTCAAGGTGCTTGCCATAGAGGCCGACGAGCTGTTCTATCCTCCCCACACCCGTAATCTGCCCCAACCCAAATGGTAGGAGAGAACTGACTCCTGGAAGCTGTTCTCCAACCTACATAGGCAGACACAAATAGATAAATAAATGTAATTAAAAAAAAAAAATCAGGGACTGGAGAGATGGCTTAGCAGTTAAGAGCTCCTACTGCTCTTGCAGAGGACCTGGCTTCAATTCCCAGCACCCACATGGTGGCTGAGAACTGTCTTTAATTCCAGTTCCAGGGGAATCTGACACCCTCTTCTGACCTCCAAGGCACTGCAGGACACAGGTGCACAAACCTACATGCAGACAGTACATTCATACACATAAAAAATAAATAAAATTTATAAAAAAGAAAAAGTAAATAAAAAAAATTTTTTTTTAAATCTAACAACCAGCTGGGCATGGTGTTGCACGCCTTTAATCCTAGCATTTGTGAGGCAGAGGCAGGCAGATCT
Organism: Rhizomys pruinosus; assembly: GCA_009823505.1. Classification (NCBI taxonomy): domain Eukaryota; kingdom Metazoa; phylum Chordata; class Mammalia; order Rodentia; family Spalacidae; genus Rhizomys; species Rhizomys pruinosus. Next base: position 865,027 of record VZQC01013203.1, on the reverse strand, counting down.
TTGTGAGTTCAAGGCCCTCCTGGTCTACAGAGTGAGTTCCAAGATAGCTGGGGCTACAGGGAGACCCTGTCTCGAAAAGACCAAAATAAGCCGGGCGTGGTGTCGCACGCCTTTAATCCTAGCACTCAGGAGGCAGAGGCAGGTGGATCTTTGTGAGTTCAAGGCCTGCCTGGTCTACAGAGTGAGTTCCAGGACAGCTGGGACTACAGGGAGACCCTGTCTTAAAAAGACAAAAA
>VZQC01013203.1:815539-857435 GCA_009823505.1 Rhizomys pruinosus | reverse complement strand
AAAAAAAAAAAAAAAAAAATTAATAAGAAACAAAATCCAAAGCCGGGCGTGGTGGTGCACGCCTTTAATCCTAGCACTCGGGAGGCAGAGGCAGGCGGATCTTTGTGATTTCAAGGCCAGCCTGGTCTACAGAGTGAGTTCCAGGACAGCTGGGGCTACAGGGAGCCCTGTCTCCGAAAAGACAAAAACAAACAAACAAACAAACAAAAAAAACAACAACAAAAAAAAACCACCGGGTGTAGTGGTGCATGCCTTTAATCCTAGCACTTGGGAGGCAGAGGCAGGCGGATCTTTGTGACTTCAAGGCCAGCCTGGTTTACAGAGCGAGTTCCAGGACAGCTGGGGCTGCAGGGAGACCCTATCTCAAAAAAGACAAAACAAAAACAAAAAAACCAGAAAGAGCACAAATAAATGATTTAACGTTGCAACTCAAAACACTTGAAAGAGGACAACAAGAAGTGAATCCCAAACCCAACAGACAAGAAGAAATAGCAAAATTAAGAGCAAAGATTAATGAATTAGAAACAAAGCAAATACAAAGAATCAATGAATCTAAGAGCTGGCTCTTTGAAAGGATAAACAAGACAGATAGACCCTTAGCCCAGGTTACCAAAAGTAAGAAAGAGAAACTCCAAATCAACAAAATTAGAGATAAAAGGGGAAACAGTACAACAGATTATAAAAAGGTCCAGAACATTATACGAGACTACTTTAAAATCTATACTCTACTAAATTTGTAAACATAAAAGAAATTGATGAATATCTGAAATCATGGGACTCACCAAAGCTTAACCAAGATCAATAGTTTAAACCCTTCAATTTACAACAGCCTCAAAAAAATAAATAAGTAAAGCTAGGTGTGGTGGCACACACACCTAGCTTTAATCCCACCACTCAAGAGGCAGAGGTAGGCGGATCTCTGTGAGTTCAAGGCCAACCTGGATTACAAAGGGAGTTCTGGGCCAGCTGGGGCTACAGGGAGACCCTGTCTCAAAAAGACAAACAAGGGCTGGAGAGATGGCCTAGCGGTTGAGAGCGCCGACCGCTCTTACAGAGGACCCGGGTTCGATCCCCAGCACCCACATGGCAGCTGAGAACCATCTGAAACTCCGATTCCAGGACAACTCCATCTCCATGGGAATCCGACGCCCTCTTCTGTCCTCCGCGGCATTGCACGACATGGGTGCACAAACATGCATGCAGACAGTACATTCATACACATATAGAAATAAAATTAAAAAAAAGACAAATAAATAAAATATCGTGGAATAAAACTGATCTCTACATTAAAGATCTCTACATTAAAGATCTCTACAATGAAAATTTTAAATCTTTGAAGGAGATTGAGAAGATAGCAGAAGATAGAAGGATCTCCCATACTCATGGATCAGAAGAATTAATATAGTAAATATGACCATCCTACCCAATTAATATATAGATTCAGTGCAATCCCAATCAAAATCCCCATGATTTTTTTCACAAAATTAGAAAAAGACATCCTAATCATAAAGCTGGGTGTGGAGGTGCATGCTTTTAATCTCAGCACTCAGGAGGCAGAGGCAGGCAGATCTCTGTGAGTTCAAGGCCACCCTGACCTAAATAGCGAGTTCCAGGACAGCTGGAACTACAGGGGGATCTGTCTCAAAAAGACCAAAAAAAAAACCAAAAAAGACATCCTAAAATTCATAAAAAGACCCCAGATAGCCAAAGCAACCCTGAGCAAAAAGAGTAATGCAGGGGTAATGATGGCTGCTTTTAGGTAGAAGTCCCTGGAAACAAGGGAAAGAGAGATTTACTTTTCACTCTAGACCAGTGATCAGAAGTACAGGCAACACTTTCTCTTCCCTGGCCAAGTTTTGGAACATTTTTGGTATTACAGAGGGGAATGTACTATTGACATTAAATAGGTAGAGTCCAGGATGCTGTTTAACAACCTACAGTGCACATGACAGCCCTCAAGGAAGATAATACTCAGCCCCAGATGTCAGTAATCCTAAAGTAGAGAAACATTGATCTACACTATTTGAATTTTTCTATGTTTAATTTTCAGGCTACTCCAAATAGATCTTGTGAAAGGAACAGGAACCTGAACTGAAAAATGACATGAATCTGTATACAGCATTCCCTTTGACCTAAAGTGTAGTGAAGGTCTCACCATCTCAAAGAGCACTGCAGCAGTCACTGCCATCCAGTGTAGCTTGATCTCAAAGGCTGCATTCAGAGAGAAGTTGCCGTGGTAGTAACAGCTGCACCACTCTAGCCGGTCTGTACGGTTGTTCACATCGACATCCAAGGTCACAGTCCTCTGCTCTGGGACAGTGGCAGCTAGGTCAGCAGACGGGAGGTATGGGGAGGGACACAGAGAGGGAACAGAAATGGGATAGACAGAAGAACAAACAGCTCAGCATGCAAATATGAAACTGCAGACCTGCTTAACGGTAGGTGCTCTGGAAACCCCTAGTCCAGTAATCTGTAAACTTCCTGTTTGTGGCTAGATAACATATATCTTAGGTTTTATTAGCCAAATGATTTCTGTCACGATTACTCAACTCTATAAGTAGCTGTGCCATTGTAGTGGAAAAGCAGCACAGACATTATATAGACTCAACTATGTTCCAATAAAACTTTATAAGAACAGATGGATTTTTATAACAATTAACTACTCTGTGTGTTATTAGGATGGGAGATACCCCATCATACATTTATCCAAGCCCACAGAATGCACAAAACCAAGAGTAAACAATGCAAACATGGGCTTTGGGTGGTGGTAGTAAGTTGTGCCGAATAGCTTTAGGGTCAACTTGACACACCTGGGTTGAGGGAGCCTCAACTGTGTATGTAGATGGCAGAGTCAGAGAGGTGGAGCTGCCGAAACCCATTAGAGCCCAGAACATCGTGAGTGAATCCAGATTTCCAGCCTTGAGCCACTTTGCTGGATTTAGGTTTTGCTTAAGTGTGCCTGATTCTTCCCTTCTGAAATAAGACAGTACTTGTTTTGGATTTTACAGGAGCCCACAGTTAAGAGACTTTTCTTAAAAAATATAAACTGTTATAATAACTTTAGTTTATCTTGCATTTTACAGAAGTCTATGAATGTTTTAAAAAAGCACCTCCTTACTCCATCGCGTTTCTCTGACAGTTGTTAAAATAGGCAATGAGCATGTCAGCAGCTTGAGCATCAGCATCTTGCAAGGATTTCAGATCAATCACCTACTCACCAAAGAACTTGGCAGCTTTGCTATCTTGTTTTAACACAATGGTATATCCACTCTGATGGTAAACCCATCCAGTCAAATTTCCACCACACATTTTGGAAAAATCAATGGTGATTAGCAAATTAGTTAGCTTTGGCACGGAGCTCACTTGCCGGTGACAGCCTGGAAGCCAGTTTTGATACTGGCAACAGAGCATCGAGAATGACAAGTTTCACACTGTAAGAAATAGAGTCGGGTGTCCTTCTGCAGGATTGTATACGGTGATTGGCATGTGTGACAAGTGACGTATTCCTTGATATATCTTCTCAAGACATTTTCTATCTGTTTCTGTTGGAATCTTCCTTTGATTACAAGTTGGTTATTTCCATCTATAGGCCACTTGTACCCAATTCTGCCAATAAAAAATGCAAGGAGATGTTTGGGTTGACGATATAATAGTTTACATATATCTGTAAAATTGACAAAAGAAGTTTTCTTAGTTCCTACTCGGACAACTTGGGGAGGTTTCATAACAAATTTCCTTTTCTCTCCAGCAACCATATCTGGATTCTTTTCTCTCATGGTGTTGAATACGCAATTCAGTAGCTCCTCATGTGTGTAGTCTCTTTCTGAGCTGCCCAGGCAGCCCTGTCTGGTCACTGAATGAACACCATCGTCCTTTTGCTGTCTTCATCTTCTAAAGCTTCATCTTTTTCTAGTATTTCATCTTCATCTGGGAATTTGACTTTCTTCTTTTTCTTCTTTTTATAACTAAGCATGATATCAAGGTTATCCTCTGGCTCAGCGGGCTCTTAAGCATCACTTTCAATCTTAAGATCCTTTACACCTTCTTCAGCTTCATCAATATCAAATACCTTTTTTGTTTTTTTCTTCTTTTTCTTTTGATTAAAGATGTTCAAGTCATCAAGGTCATCAGAAGCATCTTTTTTCCTACTGTCTTCTTCATCGGCTTCAACATCTTTGTCCTCAGTTGGTTCTGGTTCAACTTCTTTTGTTTCTGAGGGTTGGGATTCTTCTGTTTGGGCATCACCTTCTTCATCTAACATAAAAGGCTTCTTCTTCTTTTTCTTCTTGCTCATAGTAGGATCAAAAATCATCTCATCCCCGGACATGGCTGCGGCTCGAGCGAGCACGGCACGGACAGGAAGTCAGGCAGGTCGGCTTCAGTGCCCGGAGTCAGCGCTGCGCTACGATCTTGCATCAGCTAAAAGGAACAACGACCCGCCGTCCTCCCAAACGTTGGAAATGCGCCTGCCAGACTTTTTTATAGTTGTGTATTAGGTAGAAAAGCAAGATTATTATTTTTTTGGTCTTTTCGAGAGAGGATCTCCCTGTAGCCCAGCTGTCCTGGAACTCACTCTGTAGACCAGGCTGGCCTTGAACTCACAAAGATCTGCCTGCCTCTGCTTCCCAAGTGCTAGGATTAAAGGCATGTGCCACCATGCCCAGCTATGAAATTTTTCTTTTCTCTTCTATCCATAGGTTTGATAACATGCTCTGAATTCAGAGGTACTAAATAAATACTGTGGTTAGTTGGGACAATAAGAAAGGTGAACTCACGGGCTGGAGAGATGGCCTAGCGGTTGGGGGCACCGACCGCTCTTACAGAGGACCCGGGTTCGATCCCCAGCACCCACATGGCGGCTGAAAACCATCTGAAACTCCAATTCCAGGAGAACTCCAGTTCCAGGGGAGTCCGAGACCCTCTTCTGACCTCCGCGGCATTACACGACACGGGTGCACAAACCTGCATGCAGACAGTACATTCGTACACATACAGAAATAAATAAAATTAAATAAAAAAAAAAAATTAAAAAAAAGAAAGGTGAACTCAGTCAGGCAGATTATAGGAGCCCATCATGCCAGCAGACACAGAGGTCAGAAGGACAGTTATAGGAGCTGTAATCTTGGCTCATGTGACACTATCCCCTTGACTATCCTTTCTTTTTCTCCAGCCCCGACTATCCTTTCTTTTTTTTTTTTATTTTATTTATTTATTTTTTATGTGTATGAATGTACTGTCTGCATATAGGTCTGTGCACCCGTGTCATACAATGCCGCGGAGGTCAGAAGAGGGTGTCGGATTCCCCTGGAACTGGAGTTAAAGATGGTTCTCACCGCCATGTGGGTGCTGGGGATCGAACCCGGGTCCTCTGCAAGAGCAGTCGGCGCTCTTAACCGCTAGGCCATCTCTCCAGCCCCCGACTATCCTTTCTTAACCACCTGCCAGTGCATTACCTGATTCGAACTGGGTCAAATACTTACCTAAGAGTGCAGCTGCCTGGCTCCGTCCTCCAAAACTGCGGCTAAAGGAGCTATGTCTGCTTGCATAAGAGGCTGGCCGGCTGGGGAGCCAGGGCAAAAGGAAGGCAGGAATCTCGGAGTGTAAGAGCTCTTCTGCAACAAAGGCCACCTCAAACCACTTGCGCTGGAAACTGGCGAAGTCATCCACCCCTGCTGTGTGCCAGGTGGCAGTGGGCTGCTGCATGGCCACTGAAAAAGAAGGAAGTAAAGGGCCCTCATCACAAATGCATGTTTTCTTACTGAAACATGCTACAAACAGATGGATCTTCAAAACAGCATGTTATATGTAGGACCCAGACACAAGAGGCCATGTATCAGAATACTTCATGTATATGAAATCTGTAGAAACAAGAATCCTCTTAGTGCTTGCACAGGGAATGAGGAAGGGAGGAGCTGGGGAGTGACTGCTGACAGGGATAGAGTTTCCTTTTGGAGTGATGGAAACAGGATAGAATGAGACAGAGATGGTGGCTGCACAATACTGTGAATGGACTAAATGCGTCTTAAAATCATTAATTTTATGTTATGTAAGCTTTAATTCAATTAAAAAATTATCCTTGGTTTCATAATTTCAGAATATACAGTAGTAACTTAATTTTATTATTTTTGCTTATTTTATTTTTTTTTATTTTTTATTTTTTATTTTTTTTGTCTTCTTGAGACAGGGTCTCCCTGTAGCCCCAGCTGGCCTGGAACTCATTATGTAGACCAGGCTAGCCTTGAGCTCACAGACATCACCTGCCTCTGCCTTCTGAGTGCTGGATTAAATATGTTTGCACCACCATGCCTGGCTTATTTTGCTTTTTTTTTCTCATTTGGAAGATAAAATTAGGTACTTCCTGGCCAAACTTAGAATAGCATCAAAATTCCAATACTAGAAAGAACCCCAGTTCAGTTCTGAGCACTTACATCATTCCTGTCAGTGGCTCTAGCCCTAGAGGATTTGATATCTTTGGCCTCTGAGGGCACCTGCACTCAAGTACATACCCCCCCCCATATACCTATAATTAGAAATAAAATAGAATCTTTAAAATAAATGAAAAGAAAATAAATGTCCACACAGACCCACTTCTGCCATATCCTTGGACAAGAGATCACAGTCAGAGGCACCAGTTACACCATCTTATGCATCAGTTCTTAGAGCCAGAGATGAAAAACCCATTTACCACAGGATGGGAGTCACTTCTAGCCAAAGTTCCCATGCATTTGCAATTAATACACTGAAGAGGCTGGTCTTCCAGAGCTATGCAGGCAGGCATATGATCTCATGCTAGAAATTCTTCCCCCTGGTGGTGTGGCTCACTAGTAGAGTGTTTGCCTAACATGCATAAGATCTTGGGTTTGATTCCTAAAACTACAATAAACAAGCAGACAGAGCCAGCCCTTTGGGGAGGAGGAGAGTGTCTATAGTGAATAATACCAAACTTTTCTTGTCATTGCTTCATGAACAATAGTTATATAAGTTATTATAAATAATCTGGGGATGATTTAAAGAATACAAAAGGAAGGTACTGGAGAGATGGCTTAGTGGTAAAGAGCACTTGGTGCTCTTTCCCCAGGACCCAAGGCCCATTTCCAGATCCTATATCAGGTGCCTCAAAACTGTAACTCCAGTCTCAAGGGTCTGACATCCTCTTCTGGCCTTCGTGGGCACCTGGTATACACACACACACACCATTTTAAAAACAAAAGGGTGGCCGGGCGTGGTGGCGCATGCCTTTAATCCTAGCACTTGGGAGGCAGAGGCAGGCGGATCTTTGTGAGTTCAAGGTTAGCCTGGTCTACAGAGTGAGTTCCAGGACAGCTGGGACTACAGGGAGACCCTGTCTCGAAAAGACAAAAATAAAAAATAAATAAATAAATAAAAAATAAAAAAATAAAAAAAGGGTGGCTGGGTGTGGTGGTGCACGCCTTTAATCCTAGCACTTGGAAGGCAAAGACAGGCGGATCTTTGTGAGTTCAAGGCCAGCCTGGTCTACAAGGTGAGATCCAGGACAGCTGGGGCTACAGGGAGACCCTGTCTCGAAAAGACAAAAAACAAAACAAAACAAAACAAAACCAAAAGGGTACGCAAAGGTTCTACACGAATACTATGCCATTTTATGTATGGGCCTTGAGCATCTGTATCCATAATTTTTAAATTTTTTTTTTAGATTGTAGAGAAGGTAGGTTCCTTGAGCTAATCCCCCCTAACACCAAGGGATGACTATATTTAAAACATATCTTGGAAAACTTGCAGGACTTGCTATTCTTCCTAGAGGAATATGTGGGGCCTGGGAACCCAGCAACTACTATACACATATTGGAGCCCATCGCACTATGATCAGAACTAACTGTGCTGGGTAGAAGTAGGGCACCATATTTCAAGACAATTACCAAAATATCACCACAGAAAATTCCCAACCAGGTTTCTTATCCTCTTTCAGGCTTATCTTCCACCAAGAATGGCCTCAATAAGAACATATTATATCTTTAAAAACCATTGTTGGGACTTGAGGACCCCAATTGTGTTCCCAGCACCCATCTTGGATGGCTTGCAAGTACCTGTAACTCTAGCTCCAGGGGATCCAATGTCTCTGGCCACCACATGTACCTGCACTCATATGAGCGCGCACACACACACACACACACACACACACACACACACACAGAGAAAAGCCAATAAAAAATAAGTGAATCTTAAAAAAAAAATTTTTACTCTGTCAGGCTGAAATTAAGTACAAATGCTGAAAGACATTAACAGGTGTGTCAACATAGGTACAAAAGTCACATAGACCTCAAAAAGCACTGTGACATGAAACATCAGGAAAAATACATGCCGTGGTGGCAACCACATGTGCCTTGGCTCTGACCTCGATCAGATTCTTTGTCCATTACTATCTTGTAGAAATAGAAGCCATAGATGAAGGTCCGCCAGGCTTCACCGGATGCATGTGTGATGAGCTGCTCTTCCAGCATTTTCTAGAAGAAACAATGAAAACCTAAAATTTCTATAGAGTGACATCTCAAGAGAGGCAGCCTTCAGTTAAGCACAGAGGTCAAGGTAAAGGCAGGAGTAGAGAGACCACACCCTCCAATGCCCCACTGCACATAAAGAATGTGCTATAGTAAACACTGTCTAGTGTAAGTTATATCATAAATGTGTGTATAATTTCATCACACATTCTAAACACGGGAAATCCAAGTAGACAACAATCCAACTTCAACATTTTGCTATATAGGAAATTCTTTTTTTTTTTTTTTTTTGTCTTTTTGAGACAGGGTTTCCTTTTAGTCCTAGCTGCCCTAGAACTCACAGAGATCTGCCTGCCTCTACCTCCCAAGTACTGGGATTAAAGGCATGCACCACCACACCCAGCCTAAGATGGTTTTTATCTGCCATGTGGGTGCTGGGAATCGAACCTAGGTCCTCTGCAAGAGCAATCAGCACTCTTAACCGCTGAGCCATCTCTCGAGCCCCAGGACATTCTTCACAAAGCTACAAATGGTAGTACATCACTGTAATCCCATATTAGAGGACCCAAGGTACAAGAATCAGGAATCTAAGGGCATCCTAGGCTATACAGGAAGTTTGAGGCCAGTCTCAGTTAAAAAAAAAAAAAAATCTTGTCTTGTCTTTTGGCCAGGCATGGTGGCGCACGCCTTTAACCCTAGCACTTGGGAGGCAGAGGTAGGCGGATCTTTGTGAGTTTCAGGCCAGCCTGGTACTACAGAGTGGATTCCGGACAGCTGGGGCTAAGGGAAACCCTGTCTCGAAAAGACCAAAAAAAAAAAAAAAAAAAAAAAAAAAAACAACAAAAACTTGTCTTTTGGGCTGGAGAGATGGCCTAGCAGTTAAGAGCTCTGACTGCTCTTGCAGAGGACCCGGGTTTGATTCCCAGCACCCACATGGCAGCTGAGAACCATCTTTAACTCCAGTTCCAGGGGAACCCGACACCCTCTTCTGACCTCCGAGGCATTGTACGACACGGGTACACAAACCTACACGCAGACAGTACACTCATACATAAAAACAAACAAACAAACAAACAAACAAACAAAAAAAACCCTTGTATTTCTACGGAGAAGTGTGTATGTACATGTGTGTGTGTGTGAGAGAGAGAGAGAAAGAGGAGATTCCTAAATAGTACCAAATTCTATACAGCCAGTATTTGTGGATTCAACAATCCATAGATAAAAATATTTGGAAAAAAATATGGTCATTTGTCCAAAATCCCAATGCAAAATCAGAAGACACTTGAAAAAATTATGGCAACCTGACTCCTTCAAAAGTTAACAGTCCTGGGGCTGGAGAGATGGCCTAGTGGTTAAGAGTGCTGACTGCTCTTGCAGAGGACCCGGGTTCGATCCCCAGCACCCACATGGCAGCTGAGAACTGTCTTTGACTCCAGTTCTAGGGGAATCCGACGCCCTCTTCTGACTTCCGCGGCATTGCATGACACGGGTGCACAGACCTGCATGCAGACAGTATATTCATATACATACAAGAATAAAAAAAAAAAAAGTTAACAGTCCTGAGCCAGGCGTGGTGCACACATCTTTAATCCTAGCACTTGGGAGGGAGAGGCAGGCAGATCTTTGTGAGTTCAAGGCCAGCCTGGTCTACAGAGTGAGTTCCAGGACAGCTGGGGATACAGGGAGACCTTGTCTCAAAAAGACCAAAAAAAAAGTTAACAGTCCTTTAGTAATGGCCTCAATGAGAACATATTAGATAAAAATTTCAGATAAGGGCTGGAGAGATGGCCTAGCGGTTAAGAGCACCGACTGCTCTTGCAGAGGACCTGGGTTCGATCCCCAGCACCCACATGGCGGCTGAGGGCCATCTTTAACTCCAGTTCCAGGGGAATCCGACACCCTCTTCTGACCTCACATTGCACGACACAGGTGCACAAACCTACATGCAGACAGTACATTCATACACATAAAAAATAAAAAAATAAAAAAAATAAATAAAAAGCTCACTGGAGCATTGGGCATGGTGGTGCACACCTTTAATCCCAGTACTCAGGAGGCAAAGGCAGGTGGATCTCTCCAAGCCAGCCTAGTGTACACAGTGAGTTCCAGGCCAGCTGAGGCTACAGGTAGACCCTTGCCAATAGAACAGGTAAGGGAAAGACAGATTATCAGGGCTTAAGACAAGGTAAATAAGTTGGAACACTAGAAAAAGGTAAATTATAAATTAAAAATAAATAGAATTAGAGCAGAAAGTTTCCTACACTTAGAGAGAGATACTCATTCTAGTTCAGGAAGCATTTTAAACACAAAATAAGACCAGAAAAGAACCTCCCCACACCAAAATATATTTAAAAGAATATACAGGTTGGTTGTGGTGGCACATGCCTTTAATCCTAGCACTTGGGCGACAAAGGCAGGGGGATCTCTGTGAGTTCAAGGCCAGCCTGGTCTACATAGTGAATTCCAGGACAGCTGGAGCTACAGGGAGACCCTGCCTTAAAAAGAAAAAAGAAAAAAAAGAGAACAAAGACAGTATAGAGAAAGAAACAGAAACAGCAAGTCACATATCAGGGCTCTCAGAATAACAGTAAATTTCTCTTAAAGAAAGCTTTGAAATTCAGGAGAACTTAGAATAATTCATTTAAAGCTCTGAAACATAACAGCTGGCAACCCAAATTACTATATTTAGCAAAAGTATGTGTCACAATTGAAAGAAATGCATGATCACTAAGCCAGCTCTACAGAAGATATCTGAAGGAATCCTTCAGACTGAAGAGAAAAATAAACACATCCGTGAGAATGAATCATACTAGAATACTAACTAGGCAAATGAGAAATAGGAAAACATCAAACATTATTTGTTGTCTGAGAAATGTACCTTACCATCAAAGACAGACACAACCTTAGGGAAAAAGGATAAAAAAGGGTAGAAAAAATTATTCCAAGCAAATGGGTAGCAGGTGTCACTGTTCTAACATCTGACAAAATAGACTGAATCAAAGTTACTGATTAAGAGACTAACACATTAAGAGGATATCACAATTCAAAAATACAAAGTGAGCAGTAGCTTCCTAAAAAAAAACAACAACCCAAAACCAAACCCCAAAACAACACTACTAGATTAACCCAAACAGAATAACAGTGGGTAACCTTAATACTCTATTTTTACCAACAGACAGATCATCTTGATTAAAAAATAAATTGCCAGCCTGGTCTACAGAGCGAGTTCCAGGACAGCTGGGGCTACAGGGAGACCCTGTCTCAAAAAGATTAAAAAAAAAAAAAAACCTGAAAAACATCTGAGTTAAATGATATCATTTAATTGGGGGAAGGGGATATGTTCCAAGATCCCTAAGTACCAAAAGGATATGGACCTAAGAGAAATCTATAGACGATTCTATCCAAATACCGCAGAATACATTCTTCTTGGCAGTCCATCGAACTCTCTCTAAAATAGATCATATAGGGCTGGAGAGATGGCCTAGCAGTTAAGAGCGCCGACCGCTCTTGCAGAGGACCCGGGTTCGATCCCCAGCACCCACATGGCGGCCGAGAACTGTCTGAAACTCCAATTCCAGGAGAACTCCAGTTCCAGGGGAATCCGACACCCTCTTCTGACCTCCGCGGCATTGCACGACACGGGTGCACAAACTTGCATGCAGACAGTACATTCATACACATACAGAAATAAATAAAATTAATAAAAAATTTAAAAAAAATTAAAAAATAAAATAGATCATATAACAGGACACAAAGCAAGTCAACAAATGCAGGAGCATTAAAATGCCTATATTGTATATGATCACAATATAAAAAAGCTAGAAATCAACAACAAGAGACACTGTAAAACATACATAAACTTATGGAGACTGATGAAGAAATTACTGAAGAAATCAAGAAAGAAATAGAAAACTTCTGGAAATGAGTGAAAATGAAAACCTATCAAAACCCATGGGATTCAATGAAAGCATTCCTAAGAAGGAAATTTATAGGTACAAATGCCTACATTAAAAAACAATCTGCCAGGGCTGGAGAGATGGCCTAGCAGTTAAGAGCACTGACTGCTCTTGCAGAGGACCCGGATTTGATCCCCAGCATCCACATTGCGGCTGAGAACCGTCTTTAACTCCAGTTCCAGGGGAGTCCAACACCCTCTTCTGACCTCCTCAGCATTGCACGACATGGGTGCACAAACTACATGCAGACAGTACATTCATACACATAAAAAATAAAAATAAATAAATAAATAAAAATCTGCCTAAGTGTAGTGGCACATGCCTGAGATCCCAGCTCTAGGGATATAGAAACAAGAAGACCAGAAGTCAGCCTCCTTACACAGCAACAACAAGGACAGCCTGGGTTGCACAGACCTTGTCTTCAAAAACAACAGAAACTCAGCAATCTTTTTTTTTTCTAGTTTTTTTTTAATTTTTTAAAATTTTTATTTATTTCTGTATGTGTATGAATGTACTGTCTGCATGCAAGTGTGTGCACCTGTGTCGTGCAGTGCCGCGGAGGTCAGAAGAGGGTGTCGGATTCCCCTGGAACTGGAGTTCTCCTGGAATTGGAGTTTCAGACGGTTCTCGGCCGCCATGTGGGTGCTGGGGATCGAACCCGGGTCCTCTGTAAGAGTGGTAGGTGCTCTTAACTGCTAGTCCATCTCTCCAGCCCCAGAAACTCAGCAATCTTAAAATGAATAACAATAATACACTTTAGGGCCTTGGGAAAACAAGGAAATGATAAACCCAAAATCGGTACATAGACAGAAACAGTTAAGATGAAATGGAAATGAAAAAAAAAATACAAAAAAAAAAAAAAATCAAGAACACAAAGAGTTGGTTCTTTGAAAATATAAACAAAATCAGAAAACCCTTGGCCAAACTAACCAAAAGAAAGAAGATCCAAGTTAACAAATTTAGAGATAAAAAGGACACATTAAAATGGGTACCAATGAAATTCAGAAACTCATAAGGACATATCTTAGAAAAGATAAACAACTTAAACCTATTACAAACAATGAGATTGAAGCAGTAATAAAACATTCTCCCAACTAAAATCAGCCTACTCTTAAATGGTTCACTGCTGATCTATCAGGCCTTTAAAGAGGAACTAACATCAGTGCTTCAACTAACTATTCCATAAAACAAAGAGAGAAGATGCTACCAAATTCTTCTTATGAATTCTAATCCTATGCTCATGGATTAGAAGAATTAATATTATAAAAGTGACTATTTTGGCAAAAGCAATTAATAGAGTCAAAGCAATCCCCTATCAAATTCCAACACCACAATTTGTCACAGAAGTAGGAAAAAGAAATGAACATTTATACAACGTGCAAAAGGCCAATGCAATCTTGAGCACAGTGAATAATGCTAGAGGGATCATCATACCATAATTTAAAAGTTACACTACTCAGCCAGAGTAACAAAATGGCATGGTCCTGGCACAAAAACAGGCATACAGATCAACAGGCTACAATAAAGAAGCCATACATAAACCTAGAGCCATCTGACTTTTTATGGAAATGCCAAAAATATTCAGCCTTCTTCAATAAATGGTGCTAGGAAAACTGGAGATCTAGATGCAGAATTAAACTAGATCTCTATTTCTCATTCTGCACAAAAACCAACTCAAAGTGGATCAAAGACCTTATTGTAAGGCTTAAAACTCTGGGAGGCAAAGGCAGGTGGATCTCTATGAGTTCAAGGCCAGCCTGGTCTACATAATGAGTTCTAGACCAGCTGAGACTAAAGGGAGACCCTGTCTCAAAGAGACCAAAAAAAAAAAAAGACCTAAAGCTCTGAAATGATTAGGAGAAAATAAAAAGATCTAACCATACCCCAAACAGGTTTTAGAATTAACCTACTATATATTTTCAGACTTTGGAAATTTTGTATAAGGGTGGAGGGTATATATGCATATTTTAGACTAATATAAAATCAAAATGGAAAAATGTGAATCCTGAAATATGATTTAGAAATAACATAGTTTTCAGATGACATAATTTTAGTATAGGTCACACACACACACACACACACACACACACACACACGCATACGTTGAAGCAATACAAGTTGGAGGGAACAACAAAAGAACCAGGACAAAAAAAAAAAAAACCAACCAAAAAACAAAAAACAAACAAACAAACAAAGAACAGACTGAAACAGTGAAGTTCTCCCAAAAACAATAATCGTCTGCTTTGGGAAAACTCTGGGAAGACTTAGAAAAAGATGCAAGACATGGCAGAATGCATAAACTCTGGTGGGATAGAGGGCATGAAAAGGGAAATGAGTCTAAATTGGATTGAGAAATGATGTATGAAAAAGTTTAATAACAATAAAAAAATATATTAAAGAAATAATAAATAAATAAAATATTTTTAAGAAGGAAAAAAGATCTACCCATAGGACTTTCTGAATAAAATTTCAGTCACTCAGGAAATAATGGTAACAAATGACAAAGATGACTTCATTAAATTAAAAAGCTTCTGCACAGCAAAAGAAACAAGTGAAGAGACACCCTGCAGAACGGAAGACAACCTTTGCTAGTTATACATCTAATACAGGATTCACATATAGAATTTTTTTTTTTTAATGTGTATGAATGTACTGTCTACATGTAGGTTTGTGCACCCGTGTCATGCAATGCCACGGAGGTCAGAAGAGGGTCTCAGATTCCCCTGGAACTGGAGTTCTCCTGGAACTGGCAGAGGCAGGTGGATTTTTGTGAGTTCAAGACCAGCCTGGTCTACAGAGTGAGTTCCAGGACATCTGGGGCTACAGGGAGACCCTGTCTTGAAAAGACAAAAAAAGAAAAAAAAAAAAAAAACCACACTAAACTAAATAGCAAAAATCATACATAAATGCAGTAATGAAATGAATAGAGTTTACAAAAGATGAAGTACAAAATCAATAATAACAGAAAAAAATGTTCAAATTAAAACTATATACCTCACCCCAGTCAGAAGGGCAGTCATTAAGAAAACAAGTAACAGGGCTGGAAAGATGGCTCAGCAGTTAAGAGCATTGGATGCTCTTGCAGAGAACCCTAGTTCAGTTCCCAGCACCCACATGGTGGCTAAGAACTGTCTTTAACTCCAGTTCCAAGGGAATCTGATACCCTCTTCTACCCTACAGGCATTGCATGACATGAATATACTTATATACACATAGGCAAAACACTCAGACATATAAAAAGTTAATTAACAATTATTATAAAAAAAGTAATATTCAAGCATTAAATTTTTAAAAATATTTTCTGTGTATGAATGTTTTACCTGCATATATGTATGGGCATCACATGTGTGCCTGGTGCCCGCAGAGGAGAAGAAAGGGTGTTGGATC
Source organism: Rhizomys pruinosus (assembly GCA_009823505.1). Classification (NCBI taxonomy): domain Eukaryota; kingdom Metazoa; phylum Chordata; class Mammalia; order Rodentia; family Spalacidae; genus Rhizomys; species Rhizomys pruinosus. The sequence continues at coordinate 841,618 of VZQC01013203.1, read as the reverse complement.
CCCTGGAACTGGAGTTACAGACAATTGTGAGCCACCATGTGGGTGCTGGGACTGGAACCTGAGTCCTCTGCAAGAGCAGCATGTGATCTTAGCTGCTGAGCCATCTCTCTAAGCCCCTCAAAGATGTTTTTTGTTTTGGATTTTTATTTAATATATGTGAGTGTTTTGCCTACATATATGCAAGTGCATCTGTGTGGTGTCATGCCTGTGGAAGTCAGAAGAGGGTGTCTTGGAACTGGAGTTATGGACTGTTGTTACTTGCCATGTGGGTGCTGGGAGTCAAACCTGTGTCCTCTGCAAGAGCAGCCAATGCTCTTAACCACTAAACCATCTCTCCAGCCCTCAAGGATGTTCTACAAAAATCTTTTTTAGTCTTTTTGAGACAGGGTCTCCCTTTAGTACCAGCTGGCTTGGAGCCTGCTATGTAGACCAGGTTGGCCTTGAACTCACTGAGCTCCACCTGCCTCTGCCTCCTGAGTGCTGGGATTAAAGGTGTGCACCACCACTGTGTGCCTCCAGCTCATTTCATCTCAACTGGCATAGACACATTTCACTGTATGAATAAGGAAATAATACTCAAGAAGATGGGAGTAATAAAATTACCAGGGAAAAGCTACGCTTTTGCATATCAAAACCTCCAGAGTCAGACACCACAGTCTTACTCAAATTAGCTTACACAGTAATGATGACAAGCCAGCTGGTCAGCAAACTTAAACTTCTACAGAGAGCTCTATATGGATAGGACAGCATGAACCAGCTCAGTCAACTTGCCCTTACTAATTTATCTCTTATGGTTAATTCTAGTTCTGAACAATGAATTGAGTTTAGCAATCATCTACTAGGTACCTACCATGTGCCAAGCCATGTATAAGGCTTGGTGATATAAAAACAAGCACTAAGAGGTAGTAGCCTCATCTAGGCACAAGGCACACGAGATAAAGACAGATTCTTTAGTCTGGGGCAAGTGCTCTGGTAGAGTAGCACAGGGTACCCCTATTGCAGAGTCTGAAATTCAGCCTTGGTACCTGGATAAGCAGGCACTAGCAGGGTATAATGGAGGTTGGGGTTGGAGGAGTGTTCCCTGAAAATCTCTCACAGATACTTATCTGAGGTACAAAAATATATAGATTCTATCCAGAATATTTCAGTTCAGACAATAAATCTTCCCAGACTTTAAGGTCAAAGTAAAATACACATACAGACAGATGGACAGACAGATACACATTATTTTTGTTTTTCTGAGACAGGGTCTCACTATGTAAAACAAGAAGGTCTGACTTATGATCCTCCTGCCTCCACCTCACCAGAGCTATTGTATTGTGCCACCACTCCCAGCCCTTAAGAGCTTTAAAGCAAGACCTATTCTTTCAACAATTGCAGATAGTCCTCACACCCATCAAAAAGAACAGTTCACCCTAACTTGCAAATTGTGTTACTGAAAGGGTGTCCACTTCCAAGACAGACCCGACCACAAGCCCTGCCTTGCTGTCTTACCTGCATGATGTCGATAGCCATGGCCTGTGTCTGGACCCCCTCCACATTGTTCATCAGCCAGTGTACCACCTCAGCACTGATGAAGCAGCACGGTGAGAGGCCCTTCTGTTCTGAGAGCAGCTGGACTCCTGTCCTGGGTTCCAATGCAGTGAGCAGGGTGTGGGTGCCCAGTGGCAATAAGCAGAAAGAAAAGGTGAGAGAGTAACTTCTACAAAGACGTTTACTATCTGAAGGGAAAAGCCATATAAAGCAATTTCTCTATGCAATTCCTAGGCTGAGAGAAATCTCCATGAGAAGATAGAAGAGGGGGCAAGAGAAGGGACACTTAGAACTTTGTCAGTCATTGCACTCGGGACTTCACCTATGAATTTCACTTAATCATTTCATGAACCAAGTGATTAAAGACTCACGGTAAGTGTCAGGTGTGGTGGTTCATGCCTTTAATCCCAGCAAAGGCAAGTGGACTTCTAGGAGATTGAGGCTTGATCTACATAGCGAGTTCCAGCCAGCTGAGGCTATAAGACCCTGTCTCAAACCCCTTTTCCCCCACAAAAAAAAGCGCAAACAAAACTCATGGTAAGGACTGGCAAGCAGGTGAAGGTGCTTGCCAGGAAGCCTGGTGACCTGAGTTAGATTGCCAGGGCCCCCATGATGGAGAGAACTAACTTCTGTAAGTTGTCCACTGATCTCCACACACATGCTATATATATAAGTGTCCCCAACTCAACAAATAAATACAATTTAAAAAAAAAAAAATCTCATGGTTAAAAAATAAATCTCATTGTATAAACAAGGTAGCAGAGACTCAGAGAGGTTAAATAAGTTGCCCACAGTCTCACAGCTGGTGACCAAGAGTAGAGTGTAAATCTATCCAACCATACCACCATGGCAAAAGCCTTCCTTCAGGTACCTTCTGCCCTAGCAGCATAAATGTGATGAGTCACTTACGAGGGGTGCTTCATTGCTTCAAGGATCTCCACCAGGGTAGAGGATGATGTCAGAGAGCTTGCCATCTGCTGCTGAGAGCTATAACATAGAACATAAGACGGTATCAAGGCACACATCTGCCATGTGTTGCATGCACATTGAAAAAATGAATATTATACTCTACTTTTCTTCAGTGCTGTGGATGGAACCCAGGCCCCATATGTACTAAGCAGGTGCCGTGTCTCTAAGCTACACCACCAGCCCAAATAATCTCTACTTCTTATGGAGCCAGAAACCAGGACAATCAGGACAATGTTGAAACTAAAGGTGTTCAAGTAAATTCTGAGGCTATTTTACAGTGTTTTCCAATTCTAAAGTATGTATACACAGTAAACACATTTAAAAAATACAGCACTCAGGAGGCAGAGACAGGTGGATCTCTCTGAGAGAGAGAGAGATTTTTTGAGGGGAGACCCTGCCTCAAAAAGACCAAAAAACAAAACAAAACAAAACAAACAAACCAAAAGAAAACAAACAACAACAACAAAAAACAAAGTGGTTTTATAACTACACACACCCACCCTTAGTAAGTATCTCCCCTTTTAATGTTTCTTTTCTTTTTTTTTTTTTTTAATTTTATTTATTTCTGTATGTGTATGAATGTACTGTCCGCATGCAGGTTTGTGCACCCGTGTCGTGCAACGCCGCAGAGGTCAGAAGAGGGTGTCGGATTCCCCTGGAACTGGAGTTCTCCTGGAATTGGAGTTTCGGTCGGTTCTCGGCCACCATGTGGGTGCTGGGGATCGAACCTGGGTCCTCTGCAAGAGCGGTCGGTGCTCTTAACCGCTAGGCCATCTCTCCAGNTCGTTGCACAAACGCGAAATGTGCACAACTTGACATGCAGCAGTACATTCATACACATACCGAAATAAATAAAATTAATTAAAAAAAAAATTTTTTTAATAAATAAATAAATAAATAAATAAATAAATAAATAAATTTAGAAGAAAAGAAGCTGGGTTTGAGTGTGGTGGCATGTGCCTTTAATTCTATCACTTGGAGGCTGGAGGATCTCTGTGAGATTGAGGTCTACAGAATGAGTTCCAGGCCACCTGGGACTATAAAGAGACCCTGTCTCCAAAGCAATTAATTGAAAAGAAACATTAGCTGGGCGTGGTGGCGCACGCCTTTAATCCCAGCACTTGGGAGGAGAAGCAGGCAGATCTTTGTGAGTTCAAGGCTAGCCTGGTCTACACGTGAGTTCCAAGACAGCTGGGCTACCGGGAGACCCTGTCTGGAAAACACCAACAAAACAAAACAAAACAAAACAAAAACAAAAACATAAGGGCTGGAGGTGGCTCAGCCTTAAGAGCGCGACTGTCTTGCAGAGGAACCTGGGTTCGATTCCCAGCACCCACATGGTGGCGGCTAAGAACCGTTTTAACTCCAGTTCCAGGGAATCTACACCCTCTTCTGACCTTGCAGCATTGCACAACACAGGTGCACCAACCTACAGCAGACAGTACATTCATATACATTTAAAAAAAAAAAGACTGGAGAGATGGCCTGCGGTTAAGAGCACCGGACCGCTCTTGCAGGGACCCAGGTTCGATCCCCAGCACCCACATGGTGCCGAGAACCGCAAACTCCAATTCAGGAGAACTCCATTCCAGGGATCCGACACCCTCTTCTGACCTTCTGCGCCGCAGAGGTCAGAAGAGGGTCTCGGATTCCCCTGGAACTGGAGTTCTCCTGGAATTGGAGTTACAGACGGTTCTTAGCCGCCATGTGGGTGCTGGGGATCGAACCGGCGTCCTCTGTAAGAGCGGTCGGCGCTCTTAACCGCTAGGCTATCTCTCCAGCCCCTTATTTATTTATTTATTTATTTATTTATTTATTTATTTATTTATTTATTTATTTAGTGTGTGTGTGTGTGTGTGTGTGTGTGTGTGTGTGTTTAGGCAGGATGAAACGGTTTGATCTCCTGGAGCTGCCTGACATGGGTTCTGGGAACTGAACTCTGGTCCTCTGGAAGAGTAGCAAGTCTCTTAACTGCTGAGCCATCTCTGTAGCCCCATTAATAATATATCTCAAGGGCTGGAGAGACGGTTCAGCAGTATTGCAAAGGCCTCAGGTTCAGGTCCCAGGAGGTTCACAACCTCCTATAACAGATTCAATGCCCTCTTCTGACCTTGGAGGGCTCCTGCACACAAATGGTGCACATACATACACACAGATACACACACACATATATGTTTCACAAGTCTAACCATTTCCAAGAAGGCTCCTTGGACTGATTTTGCCCAGAGGCCTCTTGTGTCATTTACCAACCAAAGAGTGCTGGGTAACAATTTTTTTTAATTTTTTAATTTTTTTTATTTTATTTTATTATTTTTGTATGTGTATGAATGTACTGTCTGCATGTAGATTTGTGCACCCATGTCCTGCAATGCTGCCACTGAGGTCAGAAGAGGGTGTCGGATTCCCCTGGAACTAGAGTTAAAGACGGTTCACAGCCGCCATATGGGTGCTGGGGTTCGAACCCGGGTCCCCTGGGTCCCCTGCAAGAGCAGTTGGCTCTTAACTGCTAGGCCATCTCTCCAGCCCTATTTATTATTTTTTATGTGTGTGAATGTACTGTCTGCATGTAGGTTGGGGCACCCGTGTCGTGCAATGCTGCAGAGGTCAGAAGAGGGTGTCGGATTCGATTCCCCTGGAACTGGAGTTAAAGACAGTTCTTAGCCACCATGTGGGTGCTGGGAATCGAACCTGGGTCCTCTGTAAGAGCAGTCAGTGCTCTTAACCGCTAGGCCATCTCTTCAGGTCCCACTGGGTAACAATTTTAAGTCAGAGCTTGAGAGAGAGAGAATCATGGAATTATCACTAACCAGCTGTAGGACCTCTGGATTTTCCTGGTCTTTTGTTTATTTTTTTTTAATCTAAAAGACAGGGATTAACGCTATTCCTATCTTTCAGGGTACTATGGAGCCAATAAATGTAAAACTAGGTACATAACTTCAATTCTTTCAAACCCCTAGTTAGATAAACCAGTGAAGGTTTAACAGCTGGGAATCTGGATTTGCATTCAAGCCATTCATATTCCAAAGTCCTAATCATTCCACCCCAGGCTGCCCAAGTTCTGCTTTGAAGGTATGACAGTGCCTTAAAACAGGCTTAACCTGGGTCAGTAAGATGGCTTGGTGAGTGAAGCCATCTGCTGCCAAGCCTGAGGATCTGAGTTCAATTTCTGAGATCCACAAAGGTAGAAGGGGAGAACCAACTCCTGTAAGTTATCTTGAGCCCCACAACCCTCCATACTATTCAAATAAATAAATGAATCTTTTTAAAAGAACAAAGACATGTTTAAGCCAGTCGTGATGGCATATTCCTGTGAATCCAGAACTTTGGAGACTGAGGTAAGAGGATCATGAGTTTGATATCAACCTGGGTTACATGGAAAAGACCTGTCACAGGGAAAAAGAGATAAGGAGAAAGAGAGAGAGAGAGAGAGAAAAGAGGGGGAAAAATAATCTAGAAGGGGAAAAAAAAGGAGTTTAACACTAAGTAAAGTGGTGTTTAACAACCCAGCACATCAAACAAGTCAATTCTGGGGCTTAATCAGAACCTCTTCAACCTTTTCCCTCTCTTTCATGCCAGTCTTCTATGTGCCTATTTGGAAAGTACAGGACTCAATATAGCATTTCAGAATCTCAAGGATGGGCTAGGTAGGTGGCTTGGTGGTACAGCACTTGCCTGACATGCACGAGACCCAGGGTTAATCTCCAGCACTATGCCCAAATCCCAAAACCAAAAATCTCAGAGTTAGAAAAAGCCTTCAGGGCTGGAGAGACAGCCTAGTGGTTAAGAGTGCCGACTGTTCTTGCAGAGGTCCTGGGTTCGATCCCCAGCACCCACATGGCGGCTGAGAGCTGTTTTTAACTCCAGTTCCAGGGGAATCCAACACCCTCTTCTGATTTCCGCAGCATTACACGACACGGGTGCACAAACCTACATGCAGACAGTACATTCATACACATAAAAAATAAATAAATAAATAAAAATATTTTAAAAAAGAAAGAGCCTTCAAAAATCTTAAGAATGAACTTCCTAGGGGCTGGAGAGATGGCCTAGCGGTTAAGAGCGCCGACCGCTCTTGCAGAGGACCCGGGTTCGATCCCCAGCACCCACATGGCAGCAGAGAACCGTCTGAAACTCCAATTTCAGGAGAACTCCAGTTCCAGGGGAATCCAAGACCCTCTTCTGACCTCCGCGGCATTGCACGACACGGGTGCACAGACCTGCATGCAGACAGTACATTCATGCACATACTGAAATAAATAAAAAATTTTTTAAAAATTTTTTAATGCAAAACACATGTAATGTGAAAGTAAAGATGGTTAAGATATTCTTCATGAGACCCTAGCATAGTGGTGCACACCTTTAATCCCAGCACTAGCACTCAGGAGGCAGGCAGATCTCTGTGAGTTCAAGGCCAGCCTGGTCTACATAGTGAGTTCCGGGCCAGCCGGGGCTACAGGGAGACCCTGTCTCAAAAATACTTAAAAAAATACTCTGTATTAATACACAAAATTTCAATTTAAAAATTTACAAAAAAACAAAAGAAAGTAGAAGGGGAAAAACTGGGGTGGAAGGTTTTAAGTGAAAATGGGAGGCAAGCTGAACGACAGTATGGTTATATCTTTGGTTTATCTGAAAGCAACTAGGTTGTTATAATGTGAATCCCTCAATGGGCTCTAGAATCCACCCACCAATTATTTTCAGACTCTGTAATTACTGTATATGGGTGGAGAGTATGTATCCATATTTTAAAATAATATGAAATTAACGGAGGAAAATGTGAATTCCTAAGCATAAAAAAAACTGAGAGAAAGACAGACGCAGGACAGTTATGACAGAATACATGATCTGGGATGATTTGGGGTCAGGTGGGGGTGAACATAATGTTCAGGTGGGGCTGAACAGAAATGAAAAATGATGTATGAAATACNGTCTTTTCGAGACAGGGTCTCCCTGTAGCCCCAGCTGTCCTGGAACTCGCTCTGTAGACCAGGCTGGCCTTGAACTCACAAAGATCCGCCTGCCTCTGCCTCCCACGTGCTAGGATTAAAGGCGGGCGCCACCACGCCCGGCTTATTGTATATTTTTTATTGAATTTTTGCACTTCATACACAACATCTTAATTATCTTTATACCTACTTCCCCACTGGCACCCTCCCCTAGTCCCCTTCACTACTGGATTCCATTATTCTGTAATTTATGTTAAGGTCTGTCGAGTCAAGTTAGTGTTCCCAGATGTCCCTTAGTGCTAGTTCATTCACTGGGTTGAGACAGTGTCTTATAACCCAGGCTGGCCTTGAACTTACTATGTAGCCAAGGATGGTCTTGAACTTCTGCCTCTCTCCTACTTTTGCCATATCCCTGCTCCTTCTGGGATTACAGCCATGGGCCACAATGCCCAGTTTATGCAGTATAAGGGATGGAACTTAGGTCTTAATGTGTGCTATGCAAATACTCTACCAAATGAGTTATATCCTCAGCCCCTGATTAAAAATTTTAAAAGTATTTTTACTTTTAAAAAGTTATTATTAGTATGTGTGTGTGGGGGGGTGTATATTCATGGTATGTGCCATGGTATTGTAAGTAGAGATCAGAAGATAAACTTTGTGGACTCAGTTCTCTCTATTTTTATGTGGGGTCTGGGTATGGAATTCAGGTCATCAGGCTTGCACAGCAAGTGCCTTCACCACTGAGCAATTTTGGTCGTCCTATACATTAAGTTGGGGCACTTGCTAATCAAATGAGGTATAAGCACCCTTTTCCTCTGAGTTGGTTCTCAGGAACAAGAATAGGCCTCATTTAGCCACACTGTGACTCACTCACTGTTAGCTCATTTCCTTACTGACTGCAGGTTATCTTGTAGAAGGCATCATGCCATGATTGCCACCATGACCAGGACCAACATGGTCTCAGGCCCCTTTGTGAAACCCTGTACTTCAACACAGTGTCTGACACTTTTCCAAATCTCTGAGAGAACCTCTCTGCTAACCTATGAGGAAAGAACAAAGATCCTTAGCCTCACCACATAACTGTGGGTACAAACTAACTTGTTCAGGGTTCCACATATGATCTGTAGCAGTCAGAACTTAGCCTAGAGCTTCGGAGTCCCAGCTGCTAATCCTACAGTCAAACTCTCCTTACCGCACAAGAGGACGCGTCAGCCATTCTGAAGCTCACCTGCTGTCGCTGGTGTTTGCAGAGGGAAAAACCTGTTCTGTGTTCTGGAAGTTCCCAAAGGTCTGGCTGCTGCCTCTATCCACCGACTGGCCTGTGCTTATGCCCAAACTGTTACCATCCACCACCAGAGCAGCTGTTTGGTCCACAGATGCCTGTTGGAGAGTAAAAAATTAGTACTCAGATCCAAGAATAACCAAAAGGGAAACACAGTAAACAAACTGCCCTAATCCAATTTTATTGACTCAACAGGAATTTTATACGTGTTCTCTCACACATTAAAGCTCCTTATATACATGGATCTTTCCATTCCTCCCATTCTCAGTCCCCATTAATCCCTGGTGGAAGAGCCAAATGAATAGAGACCACACCCGGTCCTGTCAGAGAAACTGAGGACTCCCATAAGCTAAACCAAGGCAGACAGAAGGCAGTCAATTGCAATAATCTCTAAAACCAAACAATTCACTTCAGTACCAGACTCAAACTAAAGACTGATACTAAAGAAAACTCCCTAAAGAGAGAGCACAGAAGTCAGAATCATTCCTTGAGAAACTTCGATGAGGGTGAGAGAACACGTGGGAGAGACAAATGAGTGACCAAAATAGCAGGCACCCTGCTTCTACCATGCCTCATCCTCTGCCACCCCAATATGCCCCAATGTATCTATCAGCAGTACATTCAGCTTTCTGATAGCCCAAAATTCAAATCTCAGAAATTTCTGTCAGTTCTCTTCTCTAGCGCTGTATTCTGAGAGGCCTGGTCTTCTGGCCTCCCCTTGATAGAGTCCCATGCATCTTTAAGTCATGCTTACTTTTTCTCTGGGAAGGCTGAAACAATATCCTACCTGCCCTACAATTACAGCCTTTCTCTCGAAAACCAACTGTAAGCCATTTTACTTGCATCTTCCTAAAAAACAGTTCCAAGCCCATTATTCTGTTACTTTGAAATCTTACATCTCCTCATGGACTACTACACTGAGACTATTTGCCTGACCTGTGATCTTAACACATTAATCATTCACCAAGTCTCCCTTTCTAATGAAATCAAACCGCTTGTAAAATCTGTTACTCTGTGGTTCCTTTCCCCACAACCACTAGCTAAAAGCCTATCTTGAAGGGCCATTTCAAATGCTGATCCCTTAATGTTTCCTGAGTAACCCCACCCCAGCAAGTCCTCCATGAGCCTGCTGAGGGAACTGCCAGGTTTTGCCTCATCCAAGTGTTCTAGTTGTCTCATTTTTTTAAGGGTCCCAGGACTAGGTCCTGCTCACCTAAAATCCCTGCAGCATTCACTAAAGGCATCCCAGAGCAATGTTTATAAAGTACTTTTTTTTTTAAGATTTAAAAATTTTTTTATTTATTTTATTATGTGTATGAATGTACTGTCTGCATGTAGGTCTGTGCACCCATGTCATGCAATGCCACAGAGGTCAGAAGAGGGCGTCGGATTCCCCTGGAACTGGAGTTAAAGACAGCCACCATGTGGGTGCTGGGGATCGAACCCAGGTCCTCTGCAAGAGCAGTTGGCGCTCTTAACCGCTAGACCATCTCTCCAGCCCATAAAGTATTTCTAAAAGAGTCTAGCCAGGCGTGGTGGCACACACCTTTAATCCTAGCACTTGGGAGGCAGAGGCAGGTGGATCTTTGTGAGTTCAAGGCCAGCCTGGTCTACAGAGCAAGTTCCAGGCCAGCTGGGGCTACAGAGAGACCCTGTCTCGAAAAGACCAAAAATAATAAAATAAAATAAAATAAAATAAAATAATATAAAATAAAATAAAATAAAATATAAAATAAAAAAATAAAATAAAATAAGAGTCTAAAAGCCTTAGTTCAAAGTTCTTGGATACTATTTCCAGAATGGAGCCCTTTAGTATCAGATATTGCTAAATGATGTCAACAGTGGTCTTTCTGGAATAGGGCTTGTCATCTCTGCACTACTGCCACTTGGGACAAAATGAGTCTCTTCCTCAAGGTGCTGGCCTGTGCATTGTAGGACACTGAGCAACAACCCCACTCCTATACTAGATGCCAGTAATACTGCGCCTATCGTCCTCCCACACCCAGATGTGTCAAAAATGTCTCTAGAAAGCCAGGCACATGTAATCCCAGCACTCAGAAGGCAGAGGCAGGAGGCAGGCTTTCTCTGTGAGTTCAAGGCCAGCCTGGTCTATAAAGTGACTTCCAGGCCAGCTAGGGCTACAGGGAGACCTGTCTCAAAAAGACCAGCTAGGTCAGATGGACAGAAAAGCCAGAAGCCCAGTAGAGGGAGATGGTAGTCTATCATGCATTTCATCCTTACAAAGGATTCCCTTTAAAATACATACAACCCCCTCCTCCTCCAACTCTTTGGAGTGGATTAAACTTAGTGACTTGCTTCTAAAGAATAGAGGATAGCCGGGCGTGGTGGCGCACGCCTTTAATCCTAGCACTTGGGAGGCAGAGGCAGGCGGATCTTTGCAAGTTCAAGGCCAGCCTGGTCTACAGAGTGAGTTCCAGGACAGCTGGGGCTACAGGGAGACCCTGTCTCAAAAAGACCAAAAAAAAAAAAAAAAGAATAGAGGATAAATAAAGAAAAACAGTAACATTACAGTAGAGATAGCTGGCACATATAAAGGTTACCAATCCAGGAAGTTCATTTTTGGATCTCACATATCCTATATGACATGAGATGGGCACTTCACTTCTATGGTATTTTTTTTTTAATTTTATTTATTTATGTATGTGTATGAATGTACTGTCTGCATGCAAGTCTGTGCACCCGTGTCGTGCAATGCCGCGGAGGTCAGAAGAGGGTCTCGGATTCCCCTGGAACTGGAGTTCTCCTGGAATTGGAGCTTCAGACGGTTCTCAGCCGCCATGTGGGTGCTGGGGATCGAACCCGGGTCCTCTGCAAGAGCGGTCGGCGCTCTTAACCGCTAGGCCATCTCTCCAGCCCACTTCTATGGTATTTTTAAAAACATGGAACTCAGGCTAGAGATGTAGTTCGGTTGGTAGAGTGCTTGTCTAGCATGCCTAAGTCCTTGGATTTTTGTTTTCTTCTATTTGAAATGGATTTCATTATGTTTGCCCATGCTGGTCTGAACAAATGGGCTGTAGTGATCCTCTCATCTCAGCCTCCCTAATAGCTGAGCACTACAGGCATGTGTAACCATGTCCTACTTTAAAAGTCCACTTTTTAGACATGTCATGTCAAACTCCCTAGAAAACTCACTGGTGACTCCAGAGTACTGCTGCGGCCCTAACAGATTCTCCAGAACCTTAAATCTCTGGGGCTATTACAGAGTTTGATAATCTGGAGCTATGAATTTTCTTCACCCCTTCCCTCCACATAGTTAATCCACAGAGGTCCCACATTTATATTTCAGAGTTTGATACAAATTATCGGCAGCAACACTTCTGCAACTCAACAAACTCAGAGGACTTCTCTCTTTTACAAAGTCTAATCAGCAGCAACCCCATAAGAGAGAAGAGTTCAATACTAATTACAGATGAGAAACCCATGGTTGGGAGAGGTTACTACAGTTGCAAATGGTTAACAACCAGTGAGTGGAGGGCTAAAGTAGACTCCTAGAATTCCAGCACTCAGGAGGCAAAGGCAGGAAAATCAGTTCAAGGCCAACCTGGTCTACACAGCAAGTTCTAGGCAGCCTGGGTTACAAAGTAAGACCCTGTCTCAAGAGAGAAAAGACCACTGAGAGAAGGCTCAATGGTTAAGAGCACTGGCTGCTCTTACAGAAGATCTGGCTTTGATTCCCAGCACCCACTGGGCAGCTAACAACTGTCTTTAACTCCAGTTCCAGGGAATATGATGCCCTCTTCTGGCCTCCGTGGGCACTGCAGGACATGGGTGCATTTACCTACCTACAGGCAATAGATTCACTCATACACATAAAATAAAAAAACAGCCGGGTGTGGTGGCGCACGCCTTTAACCCTAGCACTCGGGAGGCAGAGGCAGGCAGATCTTTGTGTGTTCAAGGCCAGCCTGGTCTACAGAATGAGTTCCAGGACAGCTGGGGCTACCAGGAGACCCTGTCTCGAAAAGACAAAAAAATAATAAAATAAAAATAAAAAATAATGCTTTTTATAAAGAAAGAAAAGAAAGCAACCAGTACTCATTGGATTCAGCAAGTTATTAAAAAAGAAGATATTGGGGATTGGAGAGATGGCCTAGCGGTTAAGAGCGCCGACCGCTCTTGCAGAGGACCCAGGTTCGATCCCCAGCACCCACATGGCAGCTGAGAACCGTCTGTAACTCCAGTTCCAGGAGAACTCCAGTTCCAGGGGAATCTGACACCCTCTTCTGACCTCCGCGGCATTGCACGACACGGGTACACAGACCTGCATGCACACAGTACATTCATACACATAAAAATAAAATAAAGGCTGGGCGTGGTGGTGCACGCCTTTAAGCCTAGCACTTGGGAGGCAGAGGCAGGCGGATCTTTGTGAGTTCAAGGCCAGCCTGGTCTACAGAGTGAGTTCCAGGACAGCTGGGACTACAGGGAGACCCTGTCTTGAAAAGACCAAGAAAAAAAAAATTAATTAATTAATTTAATTTAATTTAATTAAAAAATAAAAAAAAGAAGACATTGCTGGGCATAGTAGTGCACGCCTTTAAGCCCAGCCTGGTCTACAGAGCCAGTTCCAGGCCAGCTGGGACTAAAAGGGAGACCCTATCTCAAAGACCAAAAAAAAAAAAGACCCTAGTTAAATTACTATTTCTTCTTATAATGAAGAAACTGGGGTTCCAAATCATAATATTAATGCGCCTACAGCATTGAAGTCAAGGTCAGAAAGTAGCTCTCTCATTCCATTGCATGTTAGAGAACAAATGAAATTGTGTTTTATATAGTTTATAATAATAAAGAATAAAAGTATGAGTTAATTTTATGTACAGAGGGCTCCCTTACTACCTCTGATATGAGGTGAGTATTTAATTTATACATCTTTTTACAACATACCTAGTGGGAAAGATAACCATCATTCATGTGCACCTCTCCTAAAGACTCTATTTGATATTCCCAGTTGTGCAAACTTGTCTACTCTTGTCTACTTTCATTTTACAGGTAAATTCTATCAAACAAAGTAGCTTATAGGATTATAAAACAACTCTTTTTCCAACTCTGCTAACTTTTCTAACAATAAGTTCTAAGTATAAAATGTAAATAAAGAATATCTTACTAGCAGGCGTGATGGTGCACACCTTTTTTTTTTTTTTTTGGTCGTCTCCCTGTCTCAAAAAAAAGAGAGTATCTTACTAGAAAGTAACCCGCAATACAGTGTGCCTCCCATACTTAGAGGTGAGAAGTGTTAGGCTTAGACTTCAGGTCCTGACAGGAATTTGCATCCAGTCATGAGTCTCATGGGTAAGAAGAACAGGTTTAGATTTTAGATACCTCAAGATTTACAAATTCAGTAACCTCTGGTCTAGAAAAAGCAAGACTCCCATGTTAACTAAACCTTACTCTTTCTCTCAGCACAGTGCCAAGAACAGAGGATCACCTACTCACTAGTGTAGTGTCTTTTGAAAAGCCTTTAAGTCTCACTTTTCTCATCTGGAAGTTGGGGTATAATACCTGTACTTTATAGGTTGTTACAAAGATTGTGTTTCAAAGCAGTAGCAAAGTGGGAACTGAATAAATGCTGGTTTTCTGACTTCCATTAAATAAGGACTCCTTCACTTTTTTTTTCTTTCTTTTTTTCTTTTCAAGACAGGGTCTCCCTGTAGCCCCAGCTGTCCTGGAACTCATGCTGTAGACCAGGCTGGCCTTGAACTCACAAAGATCCACCTGCCTCTGCCTCCCAAGTGCTAGGACTACAGGCATGCACCACCACGCCCGGCATGGACTCCTTCACTTTTGTCTTACTCTCAGGTCCCACCCTCTTTGGTCAGACCCACTCTGCATTACCTTTACCTTGTTTACTTTTTCAGATCTCTGTAACTAGTTCTCTATACCTAAGTCAATTTCTTTCTTTCATTTATTTATTTTTTTTTCTAAGTCAATTTCATATAATACTTAGAGGCCTTCACAAAGAGCAGGGAGCCCCATTCCCTTCACCAAAGACTAGTCAGAACAGTAATTAATCAAAGCCAATTATAAAGCTGGTGTTGAGTCAACTCTGTGGGTCCTGAACTTAATTCTCAGCTCTACTCTACTGTAGAAAGCAACTTCTTTGTCCTTCAATTACGCCATTTATAAAATTGTGACAAAAACTTTTACTTAACTCATAGGTTAAGGTTCGAGGTTAAATAAAATAATATGTGTGTTTAACATGCAGTAAGTGGAAAATTTTAGGGTCTGGAAGGCCCTCAAAGATCTAATCCAAATCTTTCAATAAGTTAAGTGAAGCTCAGAAAATAGGCGCTGCCTGGGCCACACCATCAGCCGTGATACAGCATATTTATCTGTTTCTTTTTACCACTTCCTGCCATACTGTTACAAATTTATCTAGCTGCACCAGGAGGAGAAAAATAAGTGTTTAGTCCTCAAATATACACATTTCACGTTGCTTATAAAACTTAGAAGGGAAGATGGTGCACTGTGGCTGCAGTGAGATGTGCTGCCACCTTGGGAACCACATGGGCAGCAATGAGACACTCGACTGGGCACTGGTCTGTTTGGCTGTCCTCTTACATCAATCTTTCCCATTCCTTTTACAGCTGTGACTAGGAAAAGAGACCCAATTCAATATCAGCTGCCCCTCAAACTCAGATTCAGTCCAATTCCATGTGTTCAGAGACAAACAGAAGACCAGCTTGTGGCTTCTGGCAATGGGACAGGCATGCACAGGCTGCAGAACTTGAGTTTGACTAACCTGAGGGTAGAAGGCAGATGATGCTGTGCGTGGACTACGGACAAACTCCATAAAGAAGGCCCCGTCCTGAAGTCAGAGGAGGAGGAAGCAACAGCAGCAGCAGCAGCAGCAGCAGCAGCAGCAGCAGCAGCAGGTGCAAGGTAGCCAAGAAATGGATTGAATTCCATTGGAAGGAGGAGGATGAAAAACCATAAATAAATAAAAACAAGGAAGGAAGGGGAGAAATGAGGGAATGGGGTGGGTGTGGGGAACAGAGAGCAAGATTCACCCAGAAAGACAGTGTCTAGATGCAAAGCATGGGCAAGAACTCACACCTCACTCAGCAGAGAAGCACCTATGTAGGCAAAAGCAACCGAGTAACATGAGTGCAAGCTCCCTTCAGTGTCCTGAGAGCATGGCTTGAAGCTTTGCTCTCCCACATAGCTCTGAAATCCCTTCAGAGGAAATCCCTATGGCAAGAAGAGAGAAAGGCCCCAGAAGAGTATGCTGGAACATCGAGTAAAGGGTGCAGTGACATCTTGTCCTTCTACCTGGCTGGGTTGCAAACAGTCCTCTGGGAGACAGACACTGAGACCTAAAGTTCCTCCTGCTTTATTTCTCAATGTGGTACCCAGTGGGGAGAAGAAGAGTCAAGGACAGAAAGTCTTGCTTAATCTTCTGAGCAGACGGGAACACAGAGGTAATAGGACCTTCTCCTGAACTGTTTGGGTAACAAATCAAGAAACTAAGACATGCAGGAGGTCAGGTATGTAAGCACTAATATGAGGAGGCTTCTTGAAGCTGTCACGCCCCTTTACTCACACTGAGTTTGAAGCAAAAATGACACAGAAGACTTTTTCAAAGATCATCTGAGCTTTTTTTTTTTTTTTTGGTCTTTTTGAGACAGGGTCTCCCTGTAGCCCCAGCTGCCCTGGAACTCACTCTGTAGACCAGGCTGGCCTTGAACTCACAAAGATCCGCCTGCCTCTGCCTCCCAGGTGCTAGGATTAAAGGCGTGTGCCACCACGCCCAGCTCATCTGAGCTTTTTACTTTGCATGTATGACTATCACTGAAATCTAGGAGTGGCACTCAGATCAGCTTTCCTTTAATTCTAAAAGTAGAACAACAACAACAAAAAAGGTAAAACAATTGGAATATTTGGGTGTTCATTTTATCACCATTGCTGCTATTTCGGTTTTCTTTTTTTTTTCCTTTTCTTTCTTTTTTTTATTTTTATTTTTTTGGTCTTTTCAAGACAGGGTCTCTCTGTAGCCTCAGCTGTCCTGGAACTCACTCTGTAGATCAGGCTGGCCTTGAACTCACAAAGATCTGCCTGCCTCTGCCTCCCGGGTGCTAGGATTAAAGGTGTGCACCACCACGCCTGGCATCATTGCTGCTATTTCCCAACAGCAACACATCTTAGAAAGACAGGACTAAAGATGCACTTCTTCACAGAAGTTCTGCCTAGGCACATGCTAACAGGGCATCTCATCTCAGTATTTGTGCTTCCGCTTTCTTAAACCTGGGGTATGCACCCAGTACTGTGGACAGCACTGTGGACAAAGTGTTCACTATAAGATCAGTAGAATACTCTAAACAGAAATCTAATATTTGGTCTTTAGTGCATGTCAATCTTTCTACAATTTCTCTTCCATCTTGTCCTTGTAAGGAAAAAGCTGGTGGGCATCAGTCCATCCCTGACCCTTCCATTCCAACGTAAGACAACAGAGGTACTGATAGTGCTGAGATTTATGTCACAGGAATGAGATCAGGTGACAAAAAAAAGAAAAACAAATAAAACAAAAACGCACATCAATAAAAAACAACTTAAAAAAAACAACTTTTTACGCAAATAAGAACCTTCATTTGCTACACAGGCTGTTCCTTGGGACCTTGCAGTCACGTCCTAAGAGCGTCACAAACGTGTAACCTGGCAGCAAACAGATCTGACCACGGGACGCTGGAATTTATTTTTTTATTTAGTTTATTTTTAGATTTTATTTTGTTTTCCGTATGTGTATGAAGGTGTTTTGTCTGCATGCAAGTTGTGCACCCGTGTCAGGTGCAAATGCAGCGGCGGAGGTCAGAAGAGGGCTTCGGAGTCCCCTGGAACTTGGAGGTTCCCTGGAATTGGAGTTCAGACGCCGGTCTCGGCCCAGCATGTTGGTGCTGGGAGATCGAACCGGGTCCTCTGTCAAGAAGCGGTCGGACGATCCGCTCAACGCGAAGGCCATCGTCTTCCAGCCCTCAACCTTGTGATATTTATAACCCTGCTGAGTGAAGAATGATTTTTTTAACATTTTTAATTGGTTACAGAAGTAATTCTACAATACCTTTATTTTCCATCATAAAACACTGTAACTTACAATACAGGAGCACTCGGCTGCCTCTGGTCCATAGGTACGATAAAGCTTGCCTGCAGCTTTGATTGGGATAATTTTTCTCGTGTTTTAATCTCTCATCGTAAGCTATAAGGAATTCGTAATAATTTATTCAATAAATTCTAGTAATTTGTAACACAGGATCATAATCAGAGTGTGAGTCAAATAAGTATTCTAAGTAAGTTCATTACAGCAATTATTTATATGTTATAGTATGCTATAACTATACTGTTAGTAGACATTTGTCAGCATTTATCTTAAAAACCTATGCCTTGAATATCAAACATAGTTTGCGTTTTATTATTATATTGTTTCTTTTTAGGGATTGCTGAAATCTCAATACATCGACAGTTAGTTTGTGGTCAAATAACAACATTGATGGTTACTCAGTTTCTCGGATGACAATGTCGGTGAACTGGCTGCCTTTTGTCACGTGTCTCATGTCCCAAATTTTGAACAACCCAATTCCCATAGTCCAGATCGAGATGCTTGTGATCTAGCAGTGTTGATCATAGAGGCCAATTTATATTGCTGTAGTCGTCGATTGTTCAACCGCCTATCTCTCCGCTAACAAGACTAAGTTCGAATGAAAGCATATCCTACTGAGGAAAACTACTATAATACTGTGTGTGCGTATGTGTTGTGGGTCTGTTTATATGGGGATGAAACCCAATGCCCTTGATGTGCGGCTAAGTGAACATTTCGCTATAAGCTATAATCCCTCAGTAACACTTGGCTGACTTGACCCCAGTAGATGAAACTGTCACTAAGGGGTCATCTGAGTATACACAAACTTACTGGATAAGGCCTTAAATTATAGGCATCAGAACAATAAAATCTGTGGGGGGGAGGCTAATACGGGGTGGTGGATAGGGAGGAGATAAGGAGATTAAAGATTGTTTTGTGAGAAAAGTCATAGAAAAGTTCACTAAGTAAAAGAGCCTGGGTATGGTGCACGGATTAATTCCAAGCAGCTGTGGGAGGCAGAAGGCAGGCCAGATTTTTGTAATTCAAGACCAGCCTGCTCTACATAGTGAGTTTAGACAGGACAGCTGGAGTACAGGGAGACCGGTGTCTATGAAAGAACCCCCCCAATAATCAAAAAAATATTGACTGAAAAGAATAAATCATGATTTTGGGCGAGGGTTTATCAAGGATCAGTGGTGAGAGCACTTGGCCTACCATATAAAGGCCCACAGGAAGCAGGTGGGTGCTCGTGAATGTCACAAGGCCAGGTTAGAATAGTCTACATAGGGAGTTCTAGGCTTAGCTAGGAGTTCAGGAAGACCGCTGTCTCAAAATAACAAACAAACAAACAAGAAAACAACAAACAACAAAAGCAAAGCCTGGTGTTGAAGCCCTAGCAAAACTTAAAAGAAAGTCTTCGACAAATATCTTATAATTATATGTAAAACTNCCGCATTTATTGGACTTTAATTTGGTTTGTTCTGGCCTCTCTCTGTGTTTCTTCAACCTTTCAGGTACCACTCCTTGTATGCAGTTCTCCTTGGCAAATATCTCACAGCTCCGGCATCTCAAATGTCTTCTTGGTGTCTCTACTACCAACTATGCTTTACCTTCACAGCTTCATGCAGTGTCCTATCAGGGCCTTCTTTATGAAGGGACACCCATGCTACACTCGCCTGGCTTTGGCAGGTCTCTGAAATTGCGGAGGAAGAACTGACCATCACTTCACTCTTAAATAATTCATTCCTCTAAAGCCAGCACCATGTGAATGAATCTGCCACATTTGTTTGCTAGTTTGGGATGGACCCTGACCTACTTCAACCACATTCACAGCTTTTCTCTGCTCTGGACTTGTTGAAGTAGAAAACTCTTGCAGAGCTTTCCTTTCAAAAGTTGGAGGCTTAGCTAGGTGTGGTCTTGCCCTGAAGGTACTCTTCCCATTGTTTATTTGTAAATCTGGAGGCCTCTCCTTAATCAGTTTAATCTCACTCTTTCCATTGTTTACTTATACATCTCTAGTCTGCTCCTTAATCATAATCTCCTTATCTAAGGGATCCTCTCATTCAGCATATGCCTTGGCTCCAACATTAATCTTCCTAGGGTGGTTTTTCAATCCAAACTGTACATTCTGTGTTTTTCTGCTGCATTTGCTCTTTTTCACTGTAGATCTGTATAATATTCATCATTAATAGCCAAGCCACCATTTCTACATTAGGCTGTCCTCTGCCAAAGAAACTAGTCCATTGCTTTTCAGCTTAGCCTCAGGCAAGCATTTGGGCTGTGGGCAAACTCCAGCCAGACTCTGCCAAAATATCCCGATTGCTGCTTAAGTCCTTATTTTCCTCTGGGACTCCATTTTTCTCAGCGTTGCTTTCTTCCAGGCTTCTACTAGAATGGCCCATTAAGCTCTCCTTACAGCAGTCAACAGCTTTTCTAGCCCAAACTTTCAAAGTCATCCACATTTCTCCAAACACCCACAGGGTCAGGTTCTTCACAGCCACAGCCACAGCCACAGCCACAGCCATACACACAGCCACAGACACAGCTACAGCCATACACATAGCCACAGACAGAGCCATAGACACAGTCACAGACATAGATACAGCCACAACCACAGCCACGGCCACAGCCACAACCACAGACACAGACACAGACACAGACACAGACACAACCACAGACACAGACACAGACACAGGCATAGACATAGCCATAGACGCGGACGCAGACACAGACGCAGACTGGTACAAATCACTTTTCTGTTGCTGTGATAGAACCACCACAACCAAGGGAACTTATGAAAGGAAGAGTTTATTTGAGTTTATGATTGATGGTTTCAAGAGAATTGGAGTCCATCATGGTGGGGAGGCATGGCGGCAGGAGCAGAAGGCAGAGCTTCACATCTTCAGGTGGGCACAGGAGGCAGAGACTGCAGACTGGCAAGGCTTTTTTGAACACTCAAAGCCCACCCCCACTGACCAGCTTCCTTGACCATAAGCACAATTTCTTTTTTCTTTTTTTTTTTTTTTTTGTCTTTTTGAGACAGGGTCTCCCTGTAGCCCCAGCTGTCCTGGAACTCACTCTGTAGACCAGACTGGATTTGAACTCACAAAGATCCACCTGCCTCTGCCTCCCAAGTGCTAGGATTAAAGGTGTGCACCACCACACCTAGCTTATAACCACAATTTCTAAGATCTCCCAAACACACCACCAACTGGGCACAAAAATGTCCCAATACGTGGAGCCTGTGGGAGACATTCTCATTCAAACCATCACAGGTGCCAATGGCAAAGGAGGTGTAAAGTTGATTAAAACTTTCTGTATGAAATATACAAAAATTCAATAAAAATTTACCACTTCCCCCAAACATACATGCATGCAACACACACACACACATAAGATAAAATCAATAAAAAGGAAGCTTTTCAAACTCCAGACCCTCTCTGTTGTTTTTTTTTTTTAACCTCAAATAAAGCCCTGCACTGTCTTGTTGCTTGTCTTTCCTCTTAGTGACTTTTCAATGTGTTCATCAGGTTCACTCCCCTTTCTCTCCCCTTCACTGAACACTTTTCCCTCTTTTTTTTTTGAGAAAGGGTCTCTCTTTAGTCCCAGCTGGCCTGTTGCTTGCTTTGTAGACCAGGCTGGCCTTGAACTCACAGAGATCTACCTGCCTCTGCCTCCCAAGTGCTGGGATTAAAGATATGCACCACCACACCCAGCCTAAGATGGTTTTCAGCCACCATGTGGGTGCTGGGATTCAAACCCGTGTCCTCTGCAAGAGCAGTCAGTGCTCTTACTGCTGAGCATCTCTCTAGCTCGAACACTTTTCCCTCTTAACTTCATTTGCTGTTTTCCATATGAATGATTGTTCTGCCTGCATGTATGTATGTGTGCCACATGTGAGGCCAGAAGAGGGCACTAGATCACCTAGAGCTGGAGTTACAGATGGTAGTTAGCCACCATCTTGGTGCTGGGAACTGAACTCGGTCCCCTGCTAGAGCAGCTAGTACTCCTAACCACTGAGCCATCTCTCCAGCCCCTCTCCTTTTTGCCAGCCAGTTTTGTGTTTTATTGTAAACTGCAGAGACCTCAGGCTTTGGCAGCATCCTTGTACACACAGCAGATAAAGCAGCTCCTTCAAGCTGCTTCTTGGTCTTCAGTTTCTCCTGGTGACTGGTGAGCCATGGCTCTTGTCTTCTTTTTTTAAATTTTATTTATTTTTGTATGTGTATGAATGTACTGTCAGCATGTAGGTTTGTGCACCTGTGTCATGCAATGCCAAGGAGGTCAAAAGAGGGTCTCACATTCCCCTCCAACTGGAGTTACAGACAGTTCTTAGCCACCATGTGGGTGCTGGGGATCGAATCCAGGTCCTCTGCAAGAGCAGTCAGTGCTCTTAACCACTAGGCTATCTCTCCAGCCCTGGCTCTTGTCTTCTTAGGCCGCACGTACAGGGGATTTTACTTCTTGCCCTTGTAGAATGTCCTGAGGTTTTCTTTCTGATTAATGATGGTGAGGACAACGGGCAATGCATTTCAGGACACCTTGAATGGGCATCACCTGTCACATTAGCGTTGCTCAGCTGGGACAGCTCCACCTACAGACCTTCCAGCCATTTCAGGACACCTCGGATGGGCATTGCCTGTCACATTAGTGTCACTCAGCTGGGACAGCTCCACCTACAGAGTCACATCGCTCAGCTGGGGCAGCTCCACCGACAGACTTTCCAACCATTTCAGCAGCTCTGCCTCCTTCTTGCTCTGAAGGTTCCCAACCTTAATCGTGGCCATGGCTGCACTCACCACCGCTGGCACTGCCACCACCTCTGCCACCCTCTGAGAAAAAGAACCCTCCTCTCTGCTACTAAAGCAACTGAGTCGGGGCTAGAAAGATGGCTCAGTGGTTAAGAGCACTGACTGATCTTGTAAAGGACCCTGGTTCAATTCCCATCACCCACATGGCAGCTAAGAACCATCTTTAAGTCCAGTTCCAGGGGAATCCAACACACTCTGTGACCTCTGCAGCATTGCACAACACAGGTGGACCTACCTACATGCAGACAGTACACTCATACACATAAAAAGAAAAAAGCCACTGAGTCCACTTGGTGCTGCTCTGTGCAGGTCCATCTACTGCAGCACGCCTGCTCAGTGCTGCAAGGTGCAGGTCCACCTACTGCAGCATGTCCACTTGGTGCTGCTTGGTGCAGGTCCATCTACTGCAGCATGTCCACTTGGTGCTGCTCAGTGCAGGTCTTTTCGAGACAAGGTTTCCCTGTAGCCCCAGCTGTCCTGGAACTCACTCTGTAGACCAGGCTGGCCTTGAACTCACAAAGATCAGCCTGCCTCTGCCTCCCGGGTGCTAGGATTAAAGGTGTGCGCCACCACACCTGGCATCATTGCTGCTATTTCCCAACAGTTACTGCAAACTCTAGCAACACATCTTAGAAAGACAGGACTAAAGATGCACATCTTCACAGAAGTGCTGCCTAGACACATGCTAACAGGGCATCTCATCTCAGTATTTGTGCTTCTGCCTTCTTAAACCTGGGGTATGCACCCAGTACTGTGGACAGCACTGTGGACAAAGTGTTCACTATAAGATCAGTAGAATACTCTAAACAGCAATCTAATATTTGGTCTTTAGTGCATGTCAATCTTTCTATAATTTCTCTTCCATCTTGTCCTTGTAAGGAAAAAGCTGGTGGGCATCAGTCCATCCCTGACCCTTCCATTCCAACATAAGACAACAGAGGTACTGATAGTGCTGAGATTTATGTCACAGGAATGAGACCAGGACAAAAGAAAAGAAAAACAAAATAAAACAAAAACCCACACATAAAAGACACAACTTAAAAAAAAAACACAACTTTTTACCCAAAAGAACATTCATTTGCACACAGGCTTTCTTTGGGACCTGCAGTCACTCCTAAGAGCTGGGTCAGCAAACTGTAACCTGCAGACCAGATCTGACCACTGACCTGGATATTTATAACCTCTGAGTGAAGAATGATTTTTTAACATTTTTAATTGGTTACAGAAGTAATTCTACAATACCTTTATTTTGCCTATAAAACCTGAACTACATACAGAGCACTGCTGACCTCTGGTCTATAGTCTACAAGCTGCCTGCAGCTTTGATTGATAATTTTTCTCTGGTTTTAATCTCTTCATCCTTAAAGTATAATTCTAATAATTTATTCTAATAAATTCTAGTAATTTGTAACAAGGATATAATCAGAGCTGTAGTCAAATAAGTATTCTAAGTAAGTTCATTACAGCATTATTTATAATTTTATATGCTATAGATTAAACTTTATAGAATTGTCAGCATTTATCTTAAAAATATCCCTTTAAACAAACAAGTTCTTTTTTTATTATTATTTGTTTATTTTTAAGGGATTCTAGAATATAATAACACAGTTGTTTTTGGATAACATTGATGTTACTCAGTTTGCCATACAATTAGGTAACTGGTGCATTTTGCAAGTATCTATGTCCAAATTTTGAACAACCCAAGGTTCCCATAGTCCAGTTGGTGATGCTTGTATGCATAGGCATGTTGATCAATTAGGAGTCCATTTTATATTGCTGTAGTCTCATGATTTCACCCCTATCTCTCCGCTAAACAAACAAGTTCTAAATGAAAGCATATCCATATGATGAAACACTACATAACTGTGTGTGCGTATGTGTGTGTCTGTTTTATTGGGGATTGAACCCAAGCCCTTGAGTGCGCTAAGTGAACACTTTACCTATAAGCTATACCCTCAGTAACAACTTGGCTGACTTGACCCCAGTAGATGAACTTGCACTAAGGGGCATCTGAGTATACAAACTTAACTGGAGAAGGCCTTAACATATATGACAGAATGCATAAAATCTAGTAGGGGGGAGCTATACGGGGTGTGGATGAGGGAGGGAGATAAAGATGATTAAGATGTTTTGTAGAAAATGCATAAAAATTCAGTAAAAGCCGGGTATGGTGGCACGGATTAATCCCAGCACTTGGGAGGCAGAGGCAGGCAGATTTTTGTAAGTTCAAGGCCAGCCTGCTCTACATAGTGAGTTTCAGGACAGCTGGAGCTACAGGGAGACCCTGTCTCAAAAAGAACCCCCCCCAAAATCAATAAAAAATATTGACTGAAAAAAAAATCATGTTTTGGGGACTGGGTTTATTAGGTCAGTGGTAGAGCACTTGCCTACCATATAAAAGGCCCCAGGAAGCAGGTGGGTCTCTGTGAATTCAAGGCCAGTTTAGTCTACATAGGGAGTTCTAGGCTAGCTAGGGCTACAGGAAGACCCTGTCTCAAAAAGACAAACAAACAAACAAACAAACAAAAAACCACAAAAGCCCTGGGTTGAAGCCCTAAAACTTAAAAAAAAGTCTTCGAAAAATATTTAAATATATGTAAAACTTTTATGATTTTTTTTTTTTTTTTTGTCTTTTCAAGACAAAGTCTCCCTGTAGCCCCAGCTGTCCTGGAACACACTCTGTAGACCAGGCTGGCCTTGAACTCACAAAGATCTGCCTGCCTCTGCCTCCCACGTGCTAGGATTAAAGGCGTGCGCCACCACGCCCGGCAACTTTTATAATATATTAATGAAATGAATAAGTACAAGCCTAGATATAAAATTTGGCCAGAAGTATGCCAAATAGATGCACTGAATCTCTTTCATCTCCTAGTAGCAAAGACTAGATAGGAGAATGCAGAGTCAGCACACTTTACACAACAGAATGATCTGGATCTGAATTTCCAGGAGGTCATAATGACACAGTGGGAAAAACCAATGGCAGGTTCCAAACTGTGAGTCCTATCCGTAAGCCTGGACTAATACAGCTCTGCTTGACTGTTTCGTATGCTGCACTCAAGAAGAAATTTGCTTACTATTAATCACCCCGAAGTTCCTTGACAAAGGATAATAAGAGACCTTTTAGAGTCTGGGGTAGAAATGACTTAAAGCTCAGGCACATTTGCTCCTGCGAGCACACGGCAGCGCGGCCCTGCGGGACGGCCTCCTTTACCTTTCGAGGGCTGTCCATGTAGGTGGGGGTCACAGCAACACTGCTGCTCTCTGGTGGCTGGGCGGAGCTCTTCCCTCCATGCACAGCTGCCTGCTCTCCTAGGCACCTGAGGGAGAAAACACACAGCCTGCAGAGATGTCCCTAGAGATAATCCATGTTAGCGAGGATTAAGACAGCTCTGTTGTACATACTCTGACATATACTTCTGCCTTGCTTTTCCTTCAGGGCCTACACAACAC